>SJYV01009137.1:279077-344175 GCA_006410875.1 Neotragus pygmaeus | reverse complement strand
TTTGCATTTCTTTTCCATGGGGATTGTTTTGATCCCTGTCTCCTGTACAATGTCACGAACCTCCATCCATAGTTCACCAGGCACTCTATCAGATCTAGTCCCTTAAATCTATTTCTCACTTCCACTGTATAATCATAAGGGATTTGATTTAGGTCATACCTGAATGGTCTAGTGGTTTCCATACTTTCTTCAATTTCAATCTGAATTTGGCAATAAGGAGTTCATGATTGGAGCCATAGTCAGCTCCCAGTCTTGTTTTTGCAGACTGTATAGAGCTTCTCCATCTTTGGCTGCAAAGAATATAATCAATCTGATTTCAGTGTTGACCATCTGGTGATGTCCATGTGTAGAGTCTTCTGTTGTGTTGTTGGAAGAGGGTGTTTGCTATGACCAGTGCGTTCTCTTGGCAAAACCCTATAAGCTTTTGCCCTGCTTCATTCCGTATTCCAAGGCCAAATTTGGCTGTTACTCCAGGTATTTCTTGACTTCCTGCTTTTGCATTCCAGTCCCCTATAATGAAAAGGACATCTTTTGGGGGTCTTAGTTCTAAAAGGTCTTGTAGGTCTTCAAAGAACCATTCAACTTCAGCTTCTTCAGCGTTACTGGTTGGGGCTAGGCTTGGATCACCGTGATATTGAATGGTTTGCCTTGGAAATGAATAGAGATCATTCTGTCATTTTTGAGATTGCATCCAAGTACTGCATTTCGGACTCTTTTGTTGACCATGATGGCTACTACTCCATTTCTTCTAAGGGATTCCTGCCCACAGTAGTAGATATAATGGTCATCTGAGTTAAATTCACCCATTCCAGTCCATTTTAGTTCGCTGATTCCTAGAATGTCGATGTTCACTCTTGCCATCTGTTGTTTGACCACTTCCAATTTGCCTTGATTCATGGACCTAACATTCTAGGTTCCTATGCAAGATTGCTCTTTACAGCATTGGACCTTGCTTCTATCACCAGTCACATCCACAACTGGGTATTGTTTTTGCTTTGGCTCCTTCCCTCCATTCTTTCTGGAGTTATTTGGGCACCTACCGACCTGCGGAGTTCCTCTTTCAGTATCTTATCATTTTTGCCTTTTCATACTGTTCATGGATTTCTCATGAACCTTATTCATCTTAAAATGTCCAAATACTGGATCTGTCATTTATTCATGAACAAAATAATGTTGAAATAGCCACTTTCCCTGAAATCAGAGTGAGCAATGACTAAGTAGTCCTAATCTTTCCTTCTTTAGAAGGAAAGGCCAATCCATTCTTAGCGATATTCCTGAGTCCCTTTTAAACATTGTAATTTGTCCCTCCCCACCACTCTCTCTCCCTTTTGATAACCATAAGTTTGTTTACTGTGTCTGTGAGTCTATTTTGTAATCAATTCATCTGTATGATTTTTTAGATTCCCTATATAAGTGATATCATATATTTGTCTTTGTCTGACTTACTTCCCTAGGAACATCTGTGTTGCTGCAAATGGCAATATTTTGCTTTTCATGGCTGAGTAGTATTCCATTATGTATGTCTGTTTGTGTGTGTATATGTGTATATATATGTATATGTGTATGTATGTATGTATATATATATGTATGTGCATCTTTTTTTTATCCTTTCATTTATTGATGGATGGTTAGATTGCTTCTGTATCTTGCCTATTGTAAATAGTGCTTTGTGAACACAGGGCAGGGTGGGTACACATGTCTTTTCAAGTTAGTTTTTGTCTTTTATGGATATATTACCAGGTATGGGATTGCTGGATCATATGGTAGCTTTATTTTACAGTTTTCCATAGCGACTACACCAGTTTACATTCCCATCAACAATATAGGAGAGTTCCCTTTTCTTCACACGCTCTCCAGCATTTATTATTTGTGTAATTTTGATGATAGTGTTCTGACAGGTGTGAGGTGTTACCTCATTTCTCTAGTAATTAGCAGTGTTGAGCATCTTTTCGTGTGCCTGTTGGCCATTGGAATGTCTTCTTTAGAGAAATACCTATTTAGGTCTTCTGTCCATTTTGATTAGATTATTTTTTACAATTGACTTCTGTATACGGTAGGCTACAGTCCATGGGGTCGCAAAGAGTCAGACACAACTGAGCAACTTCACTTTCACTTTACTTTCTGTATATCAACCTTGTTGATAAGTTCCCTTACCAGTTTTGGTTGGGGGGGTGGTGTTGGTGATAGAGGTGAATTATTTAGCATTTTCTACTCACATGATAATGTATAGTCCTTGAAAATGATGTCTATGGAAGTACACATTACTCTTATTAAAGTGATTTGCTGGTGGCTTAGTCTAAGTCGTGTCTGACCCTTACGACCCCATGGACTGTAGCCCACCAGGCTCCTCTGTCCATGAGATTCTCCAGGCAAAAATACTGGAGTGGGTTGCCATTTCCTTCTCCAGGGAATCTTCCTCATCCAAGAACTGAACCTGGGTCTCTTGCATTGCAGTCAGGTTCTTTCCCAACTGACCTATAAGGGAAGCCCATATAGTGATACTGCTCAACTTAAAATATTTTTAGAACTTTTTATTCAGAATGTGTTAAAGTTACCATGCACATAAGAAAAACTCATTTTTATTAGTTATTGGTGCAGTATCTTTTCTTTTACTTCTTTTCTTTTCTTCTCTTTTATCTTAGTAAACTTATATCTGTTCTGATGGGAGATCTGTTATTTTTACATGTCTGTTAAACCTTAAAGAGTAAAAGTTGCTAGGCAGTTAGATACATGCTTCTGAAGTTCAAGGAAAAGGCTATATAGAGGCGTGAATGTGAATTGTTATATCATAGTTAAAACTGTAGGGCTGAACATGACCACCTAAAGGGGTTGACAGAAGTCCAGCAATTCTTGGAAGAAAACTTGAAAAAGTCTGTAAAAGTTTGGAGGGGTCCCTGTGCTCAGAAATCTGGGGGCACCCTATGGGAAACATTGGTTCATTTATGAGCCACTTGCCTACATGACATACTTTAAGTTAATTTTTTTGTAAGTTCCTTGTCACTATTTTAAAGGGAATACTTGTGTTTCACAGGAAATTGAGTCATTATAAGGTCAGTGATGTCTGAATACACTGTTTTTCCCTTTGAGTCATTTGAACAGTTTATTACTTGCTGTTTTTTGTTTTTTTCTCTCCAGAGTAATATTCTAGTCATCATGTTAGATTAGTGTAATATCTAGTTTGGTCAGCTTGGTGTATATTATGATTCTGTTACCCACATCGTACATAATGTTGACTTTATGAATCATACCAAATATCTGCTTTTCTTTCATCCTAGGCAAATACTGTGGTCTGGGGTTGCAAATGAACCATTCAATTGAATCAAAAAGCAATGAAATCACAGTGCTGTTCATGAGTGGAATTCACGTTTCCGGACGAGGTTTTTTGGCTTCATACTCAGTTATAGAAAAGCAAGGTAATTTTCACTTTATATGATGATTCCCACATTTTACAATTTCTGAAAACAGAAATGCGATATTTTCTTTGAGTACCTGTTATCTGAGATTGGAATAGAGTAGGAAGATCGAACAGTTTATAACACATACATAAATCTGACAAAATTAAATCAGTTTCAGAATTTTAAATATTAAGTGTATTAACTTTTTATAAAGTCCTTTTATATACTTACCTTTCCTTAGCAGAAGAAATACTGATTTTTCCACTTTCATAAGATTGGAGCACAAGCGATAACTTTTAAAAAATCTGTCAGTTACTGAAATAATCAATTTAAAGCTTTATTATCCACAGGTTACCGCTTCATCTTACTGTGTTAAAAACTGTATTACCATTCTTTCCTAAAAAGTGTGTTGCATACCAGCAGGAGTAATAGGGAAAGAGCTCTCTGAGACACTGCAAAATAAGCATGGTATATTTTCTAAATTGTTAATGTTTACAATATGAAGGTAGACTTAAAAACAAGACTATTAAGTGGGATAGAATGGGAAATTAACTCAAATCTCTATAAGCTAAAATGCAGGACTTGAATGAAATCTCCCCCAAGTTTTGGTCACTGTAGCATTCGTTCATTCCCCTCTGCCATTGGGTTCTTGTGGGGAGAAAAATTTTTTTAATTTTACTAATACAAGGGCATATGAAAGAAATCATTTAAAGTAGAAAATTGATAATTGTTTTGATATTCAACAATGATTTAACTAGGTTGACCATTTAAAATTAAAAATTAGCCTCTACTTTGTGCTGTGTAAATGAGAAAATCGTTAAGAACCTCCTCAGCGTGAGAATGTCTGGGAATGAATGAGCCTGGGAATGATTCGGGGCNTTATAGAAAGCTGAGCACCAAAGAATTGATACTTTTTTTTTAATTGATACTTTTGAACTGTGGTATTGCAGACGACTTGAGAGTCCCTTGGACTGCACGGATCAAACCAGTCAATCCTAAAGGAAATCAGTTCTGAATATTCATTGGAAGGACTGAAGCTGAAGCTCCAGTACTTTGGCCACCTGATGTGAAGAACTGTCTCACTAGAAAAGACCCTGATGCTGTGAAAGATTGAAGGCAGGAGAAGGAGAGGACAGAGGATGAGATGTTTGGATGGCATCACCGATTCAATGGACATGAGTTTGAGCAAGCTTCAGAAGTTGGTGATGGACAGGGAGCCTGGTGTGCTGCAGTGCATGGGGTCGCAAAGAGTTGGATATTACTGAGGGACTGAACTGATTATGCCTGTGTGCTCAGTCATGTCGGTCTCTTTTGACCCCTGGGACTGTAACCTGCCAGTCTCCGCTGTCTGAGGGATTCTCCAGGCAAGAATACTGGAGTGGGTTGTCATTTCCTCCTCCAGGGGATCTTCCCAATGCAGGAATGGACCCCATGTTTTCTTGCATCTCTGGCATTGGCAGGTGGATTCTTTTACCACTTTGCCACCTGGGAAACCCACTACCCATATGCTGTACTTGGAATGCATACTTTTAATTAGCACAGATCAGAAGCTTTCAAGTTATCTTTGACTCTTTGTCTCAAACCTCACATCTGTCAACCACCTCTCTGAATTAGATATGTACATATTTATCAGAATCAAACCTTACTGTGATTTTTATTTTTATATCCCTGATAGCTAATCATGTTGAATGTCTTTTCAGGTGCTTATTGGCCTTTTGGTATTTCTTCATTAGAAAAATGTCTATTCAGATCCTTTGATCCTTTTAAAATTGAGTTTTCTTTTTAATGTCTAGTTGTAACAATTCCCTCGTGAATTCTGGATACTAGATTCTTACCAGATACATGATTTACAAATATTTTCTGTTATTCTTTGACTAATCTTTCTCTTTCAGAATAGCATTCTTTGAAGTATAACAGTTTCAGATTTTGGTGAAATCAGTTTATTTGCTTATGCTTTTTGGTGTCATGTCTAAGAATCCATTGCTTAAGACAAAGTCTGGATCTATACCTATATCTCCTTCTAAATATTTTATAGTTTGAGGTCTTGAATTTGCCTCCACCTTGAGTTAACTTCTGTATATGATCTGAGATAGGGGTTTAGTTTCCTTCTTTTGCATGTGGATATCCAGTTGTCCTAGCACCATTTGTTTAAGACTATTTTTGCCCCCATTAAGTTGTCTTGGCACCCTTGTTGGAATCAATTGACTGTAAATTTGAAGATTTATTTCTGGACCCTAGTTCTGTTCCATTCATTATGATAACTTCCTGAGTCAGATGGTTTTTTTTGAGCTGTATTCATCTTGCCCAGGCTGCGTACTTATTAACTAGGAGCCTTACAGTAATCGTGATTTCCTGGAAGGCTATTTACTTGGGAAATGCTTTCTAGAAAAACACATTTTAAAACTTCTCAGTTCTCAGCTTAATTGATATTTACTTTGCCTTTGTGGAGTTGTAAAGGTTAAAAATCTCTTAATGATGGCTTTCTTTCTCTGTTGTCTTCTTGACTCTCCTTATAGCTTTCTGTTTTGAATTCATGTTTTCCTCCTAGGGAGCTCTTTTGAGCCCCAGGGAATTTGAGAGCAAGGTCACGTGAGTTACATTCATTCGAGCATAATCTGGACTTTCAGCACTATGTGGACTTTCACTATCATAAAGCCCAGCTCTGATCAAGTATATCCATAGTAGACTAGCATTCTGGCATGTGGCCTGAAGGTAATAGGGCCAGCTGGCAGTCTTCTTGTGGCTTGAATACCATGCTGGACCACACAGCTACCTTTTCATCCCAGGCTATTAATCTTAGAAGTTCACTTTCTAATCTTAGAAGTTGGAAACTCTTTTGGTGGAGCAGGAAAGTGGAAAGTAATTTCTTATTGAGGCTGTGTAAAGATTGCCTTGAATAGCTATAAAGTACAGGTAATTCAGTTTGTCTGCTTTTCCCAGTCAGTCAACCAGGTGGTCATGAAACTCTAACCAGGCATGTATCCTCTCAAACTCCTTAAACACAGATTTAACTTAATCGTCATTCAAGTACCTGTAGTATGTAAATATTAATCCATTTACTCACTGTCAAAATACCACTTTCCTGTTAGCTTAACAGTTATTACGCTCTAGTTCTTTCAAGACACGTATCAGTTGAATAATAAATACATAATTTTTCTTCAGAATTGTAAAATGGAATACTCAGTTATTTTGTGCTTTCTACTGATTTAACAGATATCTGTATCCCTTCGTTGTGCTAGGAAGCCTGTGAAGTGTTACTTCTGTCAATGTTTTGGGTGCCCTCATCATTTATATTGTCTGTGAAATCTCACCTTTTTGATTGACTTAGGACCTTCTTCTAGGTTTTCCTCCTGTGGGTTAGTCTATGATTGGACTTAGCCAAACATGCTAGCAATCAAACTTTTATTTTTCCATTTATTCAATAAATGTTGGTAGAAAGCCTCCTCTTAAAATACTGTATGCTCTGATAGTTGCTGATAATACAAAGAGACCAACAGCCTCAGTCTCTACACATAAGATGATGTTGCTTCTAACTCTAGAATTGCAACAGACCATTCTTACATAAGACTGTGAGAATATATGGTCATCCATTCGTTAAACCAGAAAATCTGTAAGTGCCTACTATGTGCTATCATTGTTGGACTTGCAAAGATCAGGAACAGCTCTGAGAGGATATGACGGTTGAGCTGAGCTCTAGAGAGGGTCAGCCAGGTGAAGGGATAGTGGGAAAGCCTTCCTGGGCAAGAGAGCACCGAGGCACAGGAAGAAAGCTCATATGGCAAGAAGGCAAGACGGGGATAAAACTAGACCTTGAGATGTCGTTCCTTGAGGTGGGACCTTGTGGGCCATGTTGAGAATTTTCCCCTCTGTCTTAAGAGCAGAAGGAAACCACTCAAGTGTTTGAACCAGAAGCCTCTTACACACAGCATGTGATTACTTCTTAATTGAACAAGGTTAGCTCTGACACCGGAGAAGGCAATGGCACCCCACTCCAGCACTCTTGCTGGGAAAATACCATGGACGGAGGAACCTGGAGGGCTACAGTCCATGGGGTCGCTAAGAGTCGGACACGACTGAGCAACTTCACTTTCACTTTTCACTTGCATGCATTGGAGAAGGAAATGGCAACCCATTCCAGTGTTCTTGCCTGGAGAATCCCAGGGATGGGGGAGCCTGGTGGGCTGCCATCTCTGGGGTCGCACAGTTGGACACGACTGAAGCAACTTAGCGGCAGCAGCAGCTCTTACACAGATTTGATTTTGAGAGAGAAAATGTTAAAACTTTTACGCTTCATCTTTTGCAGAGTGAGCTTTAAAATTACCTGCAGAACTTGTTAAAACAAATTTTGGGGCCCCACTCCCAGAGATTCTGTAGCTATGGATGGTGTTCAAGAATGTGAATTCCTAGTAACACCCCAGAAGATGCTGCTGCTGCTGCTGCTGCTGCTGGTCCTACCCATGGACCAGATTTTGAATAGCAATTGTTTAGAGACATGGAACTAACTCACCTCTCTTTCGTTACTGTTTTCCTTATGTGTAACCAGCAAAGGATCATTTTTAGTCATGTAATAACAAGAAACATTTTTTGTTTCAGGAGCTGTATATTATAGAAGCTACTTCAGGGCTATAAATTATACTTTTTCTGTGTACCATCCATGTATATGATACGTGATTCTATGAGGTGATGTGGCAGTATTTAGTACTGGGTAGACATAGCCCCAGAAATCAGGATACTTAAAATCAGAAATAAGTCGTAATTAACAAAAACTTTTAAAAAAAAGTTAAAGTGCAACCTTGACAGCTGTTAAGATTTTGAAGTTTAAAACAATATGATTTGGATTTGGAAAAACAGTTGGTGTTTCTGCAAGAGTAAACCTAATTTTATTGAATCAGTTTTTTTTGTTTGTTTTTCTAGATCTAATTACTTGTTTAGACACTGCATCCAGTTTTTTGGAACCTGAGTTCAGGTATGACTGTATTTGTGACTTTTTTTTCTTAAATGTTACTGTTCATCTTCTTTATCCTCATCTTATGCAGCTGTTTATAATGTACATTGTATGACTCATAACCATTGTTCTAAAACATCAATAAAAAAGAGCTTATTTAAAGCCACTCAATTGCCATGTTTAAATTTTGCTTTACTCTTAGCATTTGAATCCTTCTCCACAGTGGAAATATAATTCGGATATACTTTAAAAGTAGAACTAGTCACTCTTCAAAATCTAGTAAAAACTCCTTGGAAAGATAGAAGAGCTATTTATTTTTGCTCAAAAAGAGTTGAGGCTGTTAGAGAATTTCTCGCTGTTCTTACTCTGGTGGCATTTTTACTATCATTTCCCTGCATTACGCCCTTGACTCTCGACTCTTGCCTGGACTAAGATGAACTCATAATTGGTTTCCCATTTCTAACCTTTGCTGGCTTTTTTCTGCCATTCACATTCTGCCAAGTTATTTTCTGAAATCTGTGTTCTGTCACTCCTCTGCTTTGAAATATTAGTTCAAAACTTATTATGACAAAACACCATCACTATTCCTTAGCCTGGTTCTCAGGATCCTTCACAAATAGTCTGTAGGCCATTTTTCTAGTCTTACACTGAAACGTCTCTGGATTATTTATACTTCTCTGAGCTCTCAGAACTTTTGTCTGGAATCACTTTATCCTTTGCTGCTGAGTAAATTCATTCTTATCTTCAAAGCCCATCTCACTTCCCCCAACTTGCTACTACTCCCCAAAGAAACTTCATTTTATCTTCAAGAATGATTCTCTCTGTATGAGCTAGGGGTGCTCTTCAGCCCTCCAGGGGGATCCTGGTCAGCAGAGGTAATCCTGGTGTCAGTGTGTGTCATGCAGCCCTGCCAGAGGGTCAGCTGTCTTGAACCCCCGCCCCCGCAGCAGCTCCATCTTCACCACCCAAGTGCACACTGCCATCCTCTCTTGCCTGGACCACCTAACAGTGTCCTATCCTCCACTCACGGTCTTTGCAGTCTCTTTTCTTTCTAAGAGCCAGAAGAACTTAAAAAAAAAAAAAGGGCAAAATAAAACACAATGAATCAGGAATCAGGTTATGTGTAGACACCATCAAAATCCTTTAATGACTTCCTCTTTTAGAAATATACCCCCAAGTCTCCTCACCACAGACCCCCCAGCTTCCGTGTGATCTGATCCCTGGCTTCTGTTCCAGGCATCTTTCAGACCAGCTGCACCTTTTTCACCGCGCTCAGCCTGCATGGCTCGTCCGGGGTCCAGACCCACGCGAGCCACCCTGCCCCAGGGATAGCCTGTCCCTTCTGGTTGGGGCGCTTGTCCCTGCTGTCTCCCAGTGGTGGTCTCTGGCTCCCTGCTGAGGCTTTGCTTCCTCAGAGTCCCACCCCCTGCTGAGGCAGTTACAGAGCCCCACATGTGAACACAGAAACGGGAGCCCAGCTGCCTCAGCACTGCTGTGTGACCTAGAAACACAGCTCCTCAGTCTCTTCCTCTGTAAAATGATGATAATGATGCTACCTAGCACGTAGGGTCTTTCCGCGGATGACCTGAGTGTAACTCAGAATGCTGCTTGGCGCATAGGAGGTTTGCCAAATGTTCATAATACTTTTGTGAAGTTAGAGTCCTTCTGATTATTTCACAGAGTTCCTTTCCTTTACAGCAGAAACATAATCTCATTCTTTGGTTTCATGAAGTATTGGCTTAATACTTAATACTTCTCCTACCGTGGGCATGTAAACCCAGGGAGGACCGCCACCATTTGTCTGGTTGACCTTCATGAACCCCACCCTTTGCACAGCCCGGCACTTAACAGACAGTGTTACAGACATACATGTAAATGTGTGGAGTGTGTAGGTGGATGAGTGAGTAAGTGAATGAATGCCATTTTAAATCACCTTAAAGTTGATAAGTAATGGATGGGTGCAACACATTACAGTTCATCCACAAAATCAAGTATTATGTAGCTACTAAGTATTGTGAATTGCTTTTACAGTAGAAATATGTCTGCCATTCATTATGAAATAAAATAATCAAATCAACATGTAGAATGTGAGGTGATTTTTGTATATATGTGGGTGAAGACATGTGTGGATGGATGGAAGAAAGTCTTAAGGACCTTTTAGAAGTGGTGGTTCTCTCAGGGTGGTGAGATTATGGTTATGTACATTGAACTAAAAAATGGTAAGTGTTATTTTTTGTTCTTTTTCCCCAGAAAGTACAGCAGTGCATACCATTTAACTTGTTTTTATTTCACAGCAAGTACTGCCCAGCTGGTTGTCTGCTCCCTTTTGCTGAGATATCAGGCGCCATCCCTCATGGATATAGAGATGTAAGTTGGCTGTAGACTTAAGTTAAAGTGATGCCAATGCTTCTCATAAACAGATGTGTCACCTATTGTTTATCTTTTTTGTGACTTTTATTTTCTGACAATTACTTCTTTTTAGTAATATGTAATATTTTGTTCTTTTTCTTCTGCTAAAAATCTATTCTGTGTTTTATTACCAGTTACCTACCCCATGTTTATTAAGAAAACTGCCCAGATCGAGTAATTTCTAGAGGAAATGTAACTGTCTTGTTTTGTGAATTCTCAGAAGACAATGTGGAACTCATCTTGTCTCTTTCCTTCCTGAAGTCATCCCCGTTATGCATGGCCGGTGTTCATGCAGGCGTTGTGTCAAACACTTTGGGTGGCCAGATCAGTGTCGTAATTAGTAAGGGCATCCCGTACTATGAAAGCTCCCTGGCTAACAACGTAACATCCGTGGTGTAAGTACCTGTGCTGTTTATAAGAAACGTGCTGCATGGGGTGGGATAGGGCCAAATGAGGCCTGAGCAGTATCGCTGGTCATGGTGTTCATGAAATAACATTTGTGCGATAAGGACTCACGTGTATGTCCATGTCTGAGTGCACTGACGTGCACAGCCAAGGTTGTGCTGAGAGGGTGGTAGTCATCTGGGGGAATAATTTGTTTCTTCTTTCTGAGCATAGAGAGAGCTCAGAATGAGCCTAGAAGTTTATTGCCAAATCTTTACTTCATTTTAAAGATGAGAAGGCATAACTAACTACTCTGTTCCTTATGCCTGTGTGGCCCAAGATGGATTAAGATATTTGAAATACACTGAATAGAAGTCAAATTTTGACATAAATCAGAGATAGTACTGTTATGAATCCCTGCCATCCCGAGAGAATATTGTAGGAATGTGTTTTCATTGTGTTTATGGTCTACTGTTTCACGGAACCTAAACTAGGTATCAAAAGTGGGAGGAGTTGAAACACTGAACAGAAACATAGTGTGGGTGATCTGTCCATAAACCTTTCGTCTCAGACATGCCCGATCCTGCAGCATAATTGAAACCAGCTTCTCTGTAGGTCCTGGGCCAGTTTCCTTCCGAAGTCCGGAGCTCCACACTCAGGACAGTGGAGAGTTTTACTGTAGAAAGCCAGTGTCTCTGTCGCTTACTCTTTTTCGTTTTATTAACAACTTTTTAACCATGTAAAAACCATTCTAAGCTTTCTGACCACACAAAGCGGGCGATGCCTGGACTGTCGTTGGTCCACCCGTGCTATAGATAGAGTCAGCTACTTTTTCTCCTCTGGTTTCTTCTGGATAATTTTGTGCAAATTGTTTCATTCCTTTCCTCTGTTCTACTTTTAGAAAGAATTTTTTTTTTTTTCCGTGAGTTCTTTCATTTTTCTTTTTTTTATGAAGGACAAGTTACATCCACTTGTAATGGTTTGAATGTTGTGCTGAAGGCAGATGTATACACTGCTGATGTTGGATGTTTGGATGGTTTTATCCCTCCAAGTTCCTTAGGGCCCCTTGACCTGCCATGTGGTGAACTAATCACGTGTCCCACCCATGCGCTCTCCCCAAGCACCTATCCTGTCAGTTACAAAACCCAAATGCTGCGCTACCTTGTAGCACTGAAGCGTTGATTTCCTGTAGCAAATGCAGTTTCTTCTTAGTAGCCAGCTTTTCTTGTTTGCCCCTGGAAACTTGAGCCTCTTTCTCTGAGAAGATCACCTTTTGTTTTATAGTCCCCCAAAGCAATTGCTGTAGAACCATTTTAGGAATATGTTAATCTCATGAGAAAGAAATAGAATAAGTACTTATTAGGGGTTGCATGGATACACTTGCATAATCATGTATGAAACTAGGCACTAGATACTTGAAGACAAAATTATTTATGCTGATTTCAGTAGCTGCTCTGCTTAATTAGAAATGTGACTTCTTTTTTGCTAGGAACAGTAGCAATTGACTAATATATAGCCATAGACGATTCTTAGTAAAATAAAAACAAGAAAGTTTTGCTAAGACAAATATGAGGAAGTAATATGTTGTATATGAATGTCACCAAAAAAACCTTTCTCTCTTTCAGGGGACACTTATCTACAAGTCTTTTTACATTTAAAACAAGTGGTAAGCCTCTCATGGACTTCATAACTTATTATGATTTATATAATAGCCACTTTTTTTTTTGAACACTGTATGTCAGGCACTTTGCCAATTTCTAGGTTTAGTTTTTTGTTGCGGGTTTGTTTTTGTTTTTGTTTTTTGCACTTCCTCATTTAGTTACCACAAATAACTCTAGGAGAGAAAATAGATTATAGTTGTTGTTCAGTCACTCAGTCGTGTCCAACTCTTTGTGACCCCGTGGACTGGAGCACACTGGTTTGCCTGACCTTCACCATCTCCCACAGATTGCTCAAACTCATGTCCATTGAGTTGGGGGTGCCATCCAACCATCCCATCCTCTGTCACTCACTTCTTCTCCTGCCTTCAGTCTCCTCCTGCATCAGGGTCTTTTCCAGTGAGTCTATTCTTCGCATCAGGTGGCCATATTATTGGAACTTCAGCATCAGTCCTTCCAATGAATATTCAGGGTTGATTTCCTTTAGGATAAAATAGATACTTAATAATTTAATGAATAGAATAAACTGGAGGTTTTATATTCAAAGAGAAATGATCAAGTGACCATGGAAGTTTCCTAAGAAAAATGAATTTTTTAAAATATGTCTGAAGTAATTAATTAATCAACAGAAAATATTGAGTGCCTTTTTTCATTTGTCACCAGACACTCTTCTGGTGCAAGTGAAACAAAAGTGAGCAGAATTTACATTCTGGTAGTGAGATATGGACAATGAACAGTGGATAAGTAAATGAATGTTTATAATGTACTGTCTATAACATTATAAAAGATGTAGGAAATAAGGCAAGGAGAGAGGACAGGCAGTGCAGGAGGGACTGGTTGGAAGTTTGAAGTGGGTTGGGGCAGGCCTCATGGAGAAGGTGACATCTGAGCAACACCTGGAGGAGTAGGGGAGCCTGTTGCCCATTGAGGAAAGTGTACCAGGGAGAGGGTAAGGTGTCACCAGTAACTAGTGGTTATTGCTATGAATGGGCTTCTCAGGTGGCTCAGTGATAAATAATCTGCCTGCCAGTGCAGGAGATACAGGAGACGCAGGTTCGATCTTTGGGTCAGGAAGAACCTCTGGAGGAGGAAATAGCATCCACTCCAGTATTCTTGCCTGGAGAATTCCATGGACAGAGGAGCCTGGCGGGCTACAGTCCATGGAGTAGCAAAGAGTCGGACATGACTGAGCATACTCACATGCATTGCTGTGAATAAATACATCTGTATGTTTTCTGATGAAACCCAAAGACAGACCCAAGAAGCATTTGCCTGCTTTTGAAATCCTCTAGTATAGGCTATTGTCAGCATAGTGAATGTTAATTAAAGGTACAATTCAGAGTTTCCAGTGAATAAGTATTTATAACTCTTTGAGTTTATGTCTGGAAACCGAATTACTTCCTTCTTTGTTTCAGGTTGTTATGGAACACTGGGCATGGAATCTGGCGTGATCGCTGATGCTCAAATAACAGCATCATCTGTGTTGGAGTGGACGGACCACACAGGACAAGAGAACAGCTGGAAACCTGAAAAGGCCAGGCTGAAAAAACCTGGACCTCCTTGGGCTGCTTTTGCCACTGACGAATACCAGTGGTTGCAAGTAGATCTGAATAAGGAAAAGAAGATCACAGGTAAAAGAGACAGAATTTTCTAGATGATTTATAATGCTGATTTCATTTGAAAACCTGGTGACATGTAAGAATTTCATAGAAAATTTGGTCACTGCAAATTTAATTATATGATTTTAAGTTTAGTTCTGGAGAGGGAAATGGCAACCCACTCCAGTATTCTTGCCTGGAGAATGCCACAGACAGAGGAGCCTAGCAGGCTACAGTCCACGGGGTCGCAAGAGTCCCACACGACTTAGCGACTAAACCACCACCACCAAGTTTAGTTTACTGGTATTAATACAACCGAAGAAGGTTTTACAAAGCATTGCAAAGGAGATGAGTTGGTAATAGATTCTTATTAGTTTTTCTTTTCATTGTAATAAGGTTTTTTTAGGGTAGTGTTAGAGTAAAGGGATCTTGAGGCATCTGAAATAATCATCTCCTACAGTCATTAAGTGGAGAAGGAAATGGCAATCCACTTCGGTGTTCTTTCCTAGAGAATCCCATGGACAGAGGAGCCTGCAAGGCTACAGTCATGAGGTCACAAAGAGTCAGACACGACTTAGTGACTAAACAGCAAAAACAGTCATTAAGAGAAGTCTGTGTTCAATGAGTCCATTTTAAGTGCTGCAAATAATATCCCACATGTGCCGAGTATAAATTTAATTATTTAGAGCAACTTAACAAATGGGCAGAATATTTGGTTAGGATTGCTTTAGATAATTTTGTTAAAATTTATTTTGCTTTGGTACTAAAAATAATGCCAATAATCTTTATTCATTCCCAGGAAGTCATTCTTTTTCAGTAAGTGAGCAGTATTTTGCAGTGACATGAATACAGGCTGCCAAAATACAATAGTCCTTTCCTTATATGTGGTCATAATTCTTCCTGTCCCTCCAAGGGAACAAAGCCAAGGAGTAGTTCCTATTAGGATGAAACTTTGCACTTAGGTATGGTCCTATGCCACAGACAAAACTGTTTGAACAGTACATTTTAGGTGTTAATGCTTCAGTGATGAACAAAGTTCAAGGATCAGACTGTGAGCTCTAATGAATCACCTTCCTGTTCCTAGGCATTGTGACTACTGGCTCCACCATGGTGGAGCACAATTACTACGTGTCAGCCTACAAGATTCTATACAGTGCTGATGGGCAGAGGTGGACTGTGTACAGAGAGCCTGGTGTGGATCAGGATAAGGTAAAATGATCACTAAAGTATTTCTAAAGAGCATTTTTAGAAGAGGGTGATGGGTAGGTGTGGCCTTTGTAATGAGCCACAGAAGCTCTTCCTTTGTGATACTAAAAATTAAATATCATTTGGTCTTACTCTGCCCTCTCCTGGTTATTTTAGGAATTATTGGTATCTGGGCTTCCCTGGTGGCTCAGCTGGTCAAGAACCCACTTGCAATGTGGGAGACCTGAGTTTGATCCCTGGGTTGGGAAGATCCCCTGGAGGAGGGCATAGGAGTCCCCTCAGTAATCTTGCCTGGAGAATGGAGGACTGTAGTCCATAGGGTCACAAAGAGTTGGGCACGATTGAGCGACTAAGCATAGCGCACAGTTATTAGCCTTACCCTTCTAACATGGTTAGGAAATTCTCAGGGCTTCTGGGTCCTTTTTGATGATTGTAAGGGTAAGTACTTTCTTGATTTCTTTTTCCAGTATTGATTAAACTGTTTAAATAATCTATTAATTACTTATTATAATTAATGAGTTTCTTATCTTTAAAAAACTTTTCTTATCAATCCACAGAATGGTGGAGATCCTAATTTGTTCCTAGATTTCTACCCTCTAGGCAAGGTGAGGGGGTGCAGAGGATAAGGCAGAAGGCTGTTAAATTATACAATATTATAGAAAGATCATTTCAAGGTCACCTCACCAACATTTGTTGTAAAAGAAAAACTATTTTTTTTCTGCCTGGAGAATTTCCTCATCTTATTTTTTAGTTAGCCAAAAATGACAGCACTATAATGTGCCAGAACAGATGCTGAGGGGTAGAGAGAGAATAGCAGAGGTGGCTCCCAGCTGAAGGTCAGTTTCTTTCACCTGGCCTCCTGGTCTCGATCCACCCACCGCAAGGGGTCCCTGTCCCCAGGGAAGGTGACTGCCTCTCATCTGGAATTGAATTATAAGCACATTTTTTCAATGAAACCTCCCCATGAGTTTTGTTTTGATTTTATGATCCTATCAGTTCTCTGTCATATATATGGTATGCTAATATTTTCACTCGCCAGTTATCTCTCTGTTCAAAAACTCCAGGGGTTCCTTTTAGTCTTTCCTCTGGATCTAAACTCTTTAGCTGTTATTCAAGGTCTTCCTTCTTCTCTTCTATTTGATATCACAAGAACTTCACCTTTAGTGAACCTCCACCCCTTGAAGCAGATAACAATATTGTCTCTGTATGTAACTTATTTCTGCTTAATGCCCCCAAACTTGACTACTTTTTACTATTGGCACATCCATATTTATTTGTATAGCAATATTTGTTATACTTGTGGAATAATTTTTATAATCATAAGTATTACCAATGCTTATATTTTTAAAATGTCTTAACAAAGTTCTGAAAAAATATTTTGGCTTCTTTTTTGAAAGATACTTTCACTGGGTTTAGAGTTCTAGGTTGGGACTTCCCACATGGCTCAGTGGTAAAGAATCCACCTGCCAATGCAAGAGATGCAGGATACATCCGTTCAATTCCTGGGTTGGGAAGATCCCTGTAGTAGGAAATGGCAACCTACTCCAGTATTCTTGCCTGGGAAAGCCCATGGACAGAGGAACCTGGTGGGCTACAGTCCATGGGGTGGCAAAGAGTTGGACATGAATTAGTGACTAAACCACCGCCTGTAGGATCAGAGTTCTTACCTGTAAAATGAGGAAGTGATCTGGCTTATCAGTTCTGACCTGCCTTTCTGCTGTGACACACATAGCCATTCTGGGATACAGTTAGGTTACTTGGAAATCATGTGATCTTTTCAAGGCTTACATTTTTGTGTTGTTAGGCAAGACCTGAGCAGCTTTAGTTCTCATCTTTCCGGACTGCTGAGACAGTATTGTTCTAAGAACTCAACTTGGTATCCTTTGTCTATGAGGTTCTCCTGCTGGCAGAGAAGTGGGAACTGTGTTTATACAGTTTCTCCAGTAGGTGGAGATATATATCCCTTATGTGTTTACTAGTATGTTCACTTTCAGTCAATTTATTGAGAGAAAAATTATGAAAAGTACATAGTAAAGCATTTCCTCTAAGACCTCAAATGTTCAATTGTGCTTTACCTTAAAAATAAATTTATTTAAATAGCTGATGATTCCACAGGAATTATTAATACAATATACTGTGCACTGCAGTTAAAACCTTCTCCTCAAATTGCCAAGTTAGAACTTTTGTTATGTTTAAGTCATTTAAAATGATTTTCATATTCATTTCCTTTTATGAGATTTTTATGAAGAAGGTGCAGCTTCTTAATAGTTTTTCCAAATTATGATTTATTTTCATACAAATTAATGCTTATTGTCATACTTTGCAGAGCTCATTTAAGGCCCAGAGCAAAAGCCAAAAACATGTTTCAGTGGAGCAGTTTAGCCCTGGCCTCTGTTGATGTAAAGTACCAATTTTTTTTGTTGTTTTTTAAAGATATTTCAAGGAAACAAAGATTATCACCAGGATGTGCGTAATAACTTTTTGCCACCAATTATTGCACGTTTTATTAGAGTGAATCCTACCCAATGGCAGCAGAAAATTGCCATGAAAATGGAACTGCTCGGATGTCAATTTATTCCTAAAGGTAATTCAACAATATGCTTAAGGCATCTTGTTTTCATTGCATTAATTAAAAATGACTTCGCTGTTCTCTGAGAAACTAATAATAATGTGCTTATCCTGTAGTTATTGTATCTTCTTAAAAGGATTTTTAAAAAGAAATAGCTATCCCTATTAACTATCATATTAGATATCGAACTGGTTTCTAAAATTACAGGTGGAAGAAGAAAGAGCATCACTGATGAGACAAAGCAAAGAGTTGGATTTCCAAATGTAGTCTCAACCTTAATCATTTATAATCAGGTCTCATGTAGTAGAATATTTCTGTCATTTAAGCACTGATGATTGTAACAGTCATCTTATCCTAAGTACGTTTTACTTTGAATAAATTAAAAGTAGGAATAACTTCCATCAAAATTATATAATATTTTAATACTTTTTTTACTGTTATATCCCCCCAAACTACCATAGTGCCTGACACATAGTAGGCCCTCCATAAATATTTATTAAATGAGTTGAATGAGTAGTAAATATATATACTATGACAACATTTTTATAGCTTTACCCTTTCAACACTCTCTATCTTTTCAATATCATCTGGTATTCTTCCTAAGAAGATTCTTTTCGGACAATTTGATTATTTAAAAACTCAGAAATCAAAGAATGTTTGTGCATTTACTGCAGAGTACATTTATCATTCTGAGATCTTTCTCTGAGATTTAAAGTTACTGTGCATAACTAAGTACTGTGGGAAATGTTACAGACATTTAAAGTTACTGTTTTTTACCTATGATTTTTATAAGCAAAATGTGGAAACTTTTCTAAACCATTTTTCAAGGTCGTCCTCCAAAACTTACTCAACCTCCACCTCCTCGGAGCAGCAATGACCTCAGAAATACTACAATCCCTCCAAAAATAGCCAAAGGTATGCCTCCTTTAAATGTGAGCATTCAGTATTCCCTAGTTTTGTGGTATAATTTTCCATAAATGTGTTAAAAGCATTATAAAGTAACTATTTTAATCAAGTTGGTATAGATAAAATTTTTAAAATGTTTAAAATTTTTTTCAAGGTCGTGCCCCCAAATTTACTCAACCACTACAACCTCGAAGTAGCAATGAATTTCCTACACAGACAGAGCAGACAACTGCCACTCCTGAAATCAAAAATACTACCGTAACTCCAAATGTGACCAAAGGTATGCAAACCCGAAAATTAATACCTGTTTAAAAGAGTGAATTTTTTTGGTTTTAACAAGTTTTCAGGAACATCTCCAGCTTTTAAACCCTCAAGGTTTTTTCCCCTTTGTTTATTAAGTATAGCACAAAGTTCAACTCCACACCTTAGAGAAAAAACTGGCTGCATTGCTAAGTTCTGTTATCTGTTACAATGTAAAGTGATTCTTTAAATATTTAGAGCTGGCTGCTGTATTCCAGGTTCTCAGCCTCAACCACTACCCCCACCCATGACCATGTACCCTGAGAGGAATTTAGGATGGAGGAAAATGGAATACTGACTCTAAAAAGTTAAGATACATATTAATGAATAATTTCAGTAAGCTCAGACTCTTGCATCTTCCCTACATAGAAAAGCATTAAAATCATTAATTAGATGATAAAAGTTATCATTAAAATCATAAACTTTAGATGATAAAGGAATCATAAAATTCCTTTTGTGATTTTTTTTTTCCCTTCTATAACTAGATACATGGGGCCTCAGCCTTAGAAAGAAAATTTTTCTAAAAATAAAACCATAGCAAGAAGCAAACTTTTTTCTGATTGTATATTAATTTGTTAGATAGGGATTTGGTAGCAAAAAGGGAAGAAGAAAAATAACAAAAGGTTTGGTGAAAATTAATATACTTTAAAAAAAAGATACTCAGTTAACATTTATTTTAAAAAATTGGTCTCTGTTTTTTAAATGTTTATAGTTACTTTTTCAGATGATAAATACTATGTTCCAATTTATTTTCAAGCTTGTTGTTTATTATTATTATATAAAATGTTAACATATATAAGCATACTAGTTTTTTATTTTACTAGTCGAAAACAAAATTTCAGTTGCATTCAGGAACAAAAGCATCAATGCCATTAAGTAATTAATTTCAGTGTTGACAGATAAAAAGCACCCTAGTTTTCTGGACAATGCAGAGAAGAGAAAGGATCCATTCAGAGTAGCTTAATACAATTTTAATCATTCTCATTTTCTGAAAATTTGTCTGGATTCAGATAGCTTTCTACAAATTTCCACATCAGTTTCCTTCGTATCGTCTAAAGTATTCCCAACGAGACCTGTGTCTTTCTCATGCTGAAGGAAAGGCTAGTGTTGATTAAAAAAAAAAAAAACTTACAACCTAAAAGTTGAGAATTGTGTTTTATCCAGGTTCTTACTAAGGACTGTAGTCTGGGATACAACGTCTAAGATAGTTCTATGAAACTGTTCTAAAGACATAAGGGAGGAGCTGGGATATATAGGAATTTTTGCTGGGGAAAAAAGATAAAAAAAACAAGACATCTAAAGTTAATGATTTTAATGCTTTTCTATGTAGGGGAAGATGCAAGAGTCTGAGCTCACTGAGATTATTCATTAATACGTATCTTAACTGTTTAGAGTCAGTATTCCATTTTTCTCCATCCTGAATTCCTCTGGGGGTACATGGTCATGGGTGGGGAATAGTGGCTGAGAACTTGAGGCAACACTCTGATTACTGAAATGGCAGGCAACATTTATCTTGTCTACTTTAGAAAGAAGCAAGAGTTGACAGAGACAAGAAATTTCAGCATCCCACAAAGAGCTTCAGTTTACAGAAACCATGTGTTTGGGTGGAATCCCAGACCACATACTATATGGAAGAACAGTCATTTTTAAGTGTTGCTCATCTTAAAATCTGATTATAGGATTTTAAAATCTTAGGACTAAAATTGTTCTTAAAGCATTTTATTCTGGAACTAGGGTCCACATAATCTTTAAAAGACTAACAAAGATCATACAGATCTTTTTGACTGAAGACCTCCTGTCTCCTTTTCTTTGAAATAGTACTGTATATAATTTATTATTTTTTGAACCTAAGCATATATTGTATTAATAATGCCTCTGATTAAGTCAAACAGTATCCATCTGAACCTGACTATTTTCTCTACAGTTTCACACATTTTAGGGATGAAGCACTTCTGCTTTTCTGATTTCTTAGCCCTTTCTATCCTGAGTCATTATTTCTGTTTTATGCCCTTCTGTTTTCTCCATTTTTACATCCAGTCTAAGAGTGATGCTGGTGAAAATCTCATCATGGTCAGATTTGTGCTGCTCTAGCATCAGGGTCCTCCCTCAGTACCAGCTGGTGGTCTTTCTGTTTCCCTGGTTAGTTCTGTCTGTTCCCAACAGTAGCTGTTAGAAACATTCTCTGTATTTTTCAAACCCTTGACCCAGAGATCCTCACTCACTCTCAGTTACATCTTCCGCTTCACAAAGTAGAAGCCATTTGAAGGGCACTTCAGACCTTTTTTCTGGAACCTGAATATCTATTTCCCATCCATTCTACTTCTCAGAGGCCTGGTGTTATGGATCATCTTCTCCCTTCCTGAATCTTCAGTCTCGCTCTTTCTTTGGGTTCTGATATGGAGTAAAGGAGATGCAGGTCTGGAGCTTCCCACCCAGTAAATACCAGCAGTTGTTGCTGTTGTCACCGTCATGGGCAGGAGGAGGTTAAGGAGTGGGGGAAGAAACCAGCTTCCAAGATGACCTTTGCTGTTGTTCAGTCGCTCAGTCATTTCTGACTCTTGGCGACCCCAAGGTCTGCAGCATGCCAGGCTTCCCTGTCCTTCACTAACTCCCGGAGTTTGCTCAAACTCATGTTTTGCTGAGTTGGTGATGCCACCCAACCAACCATCTCGTGCTCTGTTGTCCCCTTCTCCTTCTGCCCTCAATCTTTCCCAGCATCAGGGTCTTTTCCAATGAATTGGCTCTTCACATCAGGTGGTCAAAGTATTGGAGGTTCAGCATCAGTCCTTCCAATGAATATTCAGGGTTGATTTCCTTTATGATTGACTGGTTCTATCTCCTTGATTCTTGATCTCCAAGGGACTCTCAAGAATTTTCTCCAGCACCACAATTCAAAAGCATCAACTCTCCCTTCTTTATGGTCCAACTCTCAACATCCATACATGACTACTGGGAAAACCATAGCTTTGACTATTGAACCTTTGTCAGGAAAGTGATGTCTCTGCTTTTTAATACGCTGTTTAGTTTTGTCATAACTTTTCTTCCAAGGAGCAAGCAACTTTTAATTTTGTGGCTGCAGTCACTGTTCACAGTAATTTTGGAGCTCAAGAAATAAAATCTGCCACTGTTTCCATTGTTTCCCCATCTATTTGCCATGAAGTGATGGGACCAGATGCCTTGCCATCATCTTAATCATTTTTCGAACATTGAGTTTTAAGCCAGATTTTTCACTCTCCTATTTCATCTTCATCAAGAGGCTCTTTAGTTCCTTTTCACTTTCTGCCATAAGAGTGGTATCATCTGCATATCTGAGGTTGTTGATATTTCTCCTGTTAATCTTGATTCCAGCTTGTGATTCATCCAACCCAGCGTTTTGCATGATGTACTCTGCGTACAGGTTAAATAAGCAAGGTGACAATATATAGCTTTGACATACTTCTTTCCCAATTTTGAACCAGATGACCTTGTTCAGTCGCCCAGTCATATCCAACTCTTTGTGACTCCATGGACTGCAGCATGCCAGGCCTCTGTATCCCTCACCATCTCCCAGAGTTTGCCCAAGTTCTTGTCCGCCGTCTCATCCTCTGATGCCCTCTTCTCCTGCCCTCAATCTTTCCCAGCATCAGGAACTTTTCCAATGAGTCATGTTTTCACATCAGATGACCAATATACTGGAGCTTCAGCTTCAGTATCAGTCCTTCCAGTGATATTCAAGGTTGATCTCTCTTAAGTTTCACTGGTTTGATCTCCTTGCTGCCTGCAGGACTTTCAGGGATCTTCTCCAGCACCACAATTTGAAGGCATCAATTATTTGGTTCCCATGGGACTTTCAGGAGTCTTGTCCAACACCACTGTTTGAAGGCATCAATTCTTTGGCATTCTGCTTTCTTTACGGTCCAGCTCTCAAAACTGTACCTAACCACTGGGAAAACCATAGCCTTGACTATATGGACCTTTGTCATCAGAGTAATGTGTCTGTTTTTCAATCTAGGTTTGTCATCACTTTCCTGCCAAGAAGCAATTGTCTTCTGATTTCATAGCTGGACTCACCATCTGCAGTGATTTTGGAGCCCAAGATGAGGAAATCTGTCACTATTTCCACCTTTTCTCCTTCTGTTTGCCAGGTAGTAATGGGGCCAGATGCCATGATCTTAGTTTTTTTTAATATTTAGTCTTAAGTCAGCTCTTTCACTTTCCTCCTTAACCTTCATCAAGGGGCTCTTTAGTTCCTCTTCGATTTTTGCCATTAGAGTGGTATCATGTGCTTGTCATGAGGTTGTTGATGTTTTTCTTGCCTATTTTGGTTCCAGCTTGTAACTCATCCAGTCTGGCATTTCTCATGATGTACTCAGTGAATAGCTTAAACAAACAGGGCAACAGCAGACATCCCTGTCTTACTCATTTCTAACCAATCAATTGTTCCATACAGATGACCTTAAGCAGACCATTTTCTACCCAGGATTCCTTATCTATAGAGTGAGATCACTTAATCCCCTTACTAAGTGATAAGTGATTAAGTGATCTGCAAGTTACTGCAGGCTCCAGCATTGTGTTGGTTTCTGCCTTGTTCATACATGCTTTTGGTTTCAGTACTGAGAATACATCATGTGAAATGCCAGTCTGGAGGAATCGCAAGCTGGAATCAAGATTGCCAGGAGAAATATCAATAACCTCAGAAATGCAGATGACACCACCCTTATGGCAGAAAGCAAAGAGAAATTAAAAAGCCTCTTGATGAAGGTGAAAGGGGAGAGTGAAAAAGCTGGCTTAAAACTCAACATTCAAAAAATGACGATCATGGAATCTGGTTGCATCATTTCATGGCAAATAGATGGGAAAACAATGGAAACAATGATAGACTTTATTTTCTTGGGCTCCAAAATCACTGTGGATGGTGACTGCAGCCATGAAATTAAAAGATGTTTGCTCCTTGGAAGAAACACAATGACAAACCTAGACAGTATATTAAAAAACAGAGACATTACTTTGCCTACAAAGATGTGTATTGTCAAAGCTATGGTTTTTCCAATAGTCATGTACAGGTGTGAGAGTTGGACAGTAAAAGGCTGAGTGCCAAAGAATTGATGTTTTTAAACTGTGGTGTTGGAAAAAACTCTTGAGGGTCCCTTGGACAGCAAGGAGATCAAACCAGTCAACCCTAAAGGAAATGAACCCTGAATATTCACTGGGAAGACTGATACTGAAGCTCCAATACTTTGGCCACCTGATACAAAGAGCCAACTCATTGGAAAAGACCCTGATGCTGGGAAAGATTGGAGGCAAGAGGAGAAATGGGTAACAGAGGATGAGATGGTTGAATGGCATCACCGACTCAAGGGACATGAGTTTGAACAAGCTCCAGGAGATGGTGAAGAACAGGGAAGCCTGGCGGGCTGCAGTCCTTGGGGTCCCAAAGAGTGGAACACAACTTAGCAACTGAACGACAAGAACTTGGTACTCTGTTGTTATCTTTTCACATCTGTAACTATTTTGCCGTCACTTCCAGTATCTAGGTAATATTTTATTATAAGGAGGATACAGTGATTTACTTCCTCCCCCTCATTGTTGAGCATTTGTATTACTTCCCGGTTTTCACTCTTCTGCAGATACAGTAGCAAAGATCTTTAAAGGTACATCTTTGAATGCCATCATATTTTTATCGTAAGAATAATTCTGCATAGAGAATTGTCAAGTAACACCTTTTTATAAATTTTGCCCCAAAATGCCGATCAGAATGATAGTTATAGTCCCATCAAAATACCTGTTTCTTGAGACCTCTTCAGCAATTAGTTGATCTTTTAAATATTTGCCAATTTGATAAGCAAAAATAATATCTTATTATTGTCTGAGCTCTACTTCTCTGATTACTAGTGAGGTGAACATGTTTAATGCTCACTTTTTTTTTTGCTTGTTCAATAAGTTTATTANGAGACCTCTTCAGCAATTAGTTGATCTTTTAAATATTTGCCAATTTGATAAGCAAAAATAATATCTTATTATTGTCTGAGCTCTACTTCTCTGATTACTAGTGAGGTGAACATGTTTAATGCTCACTTTTTTTTTAGCTTGTTCAATAAGTTTATTATTGTCTTTATCTGAAAATTTTTGATAGCAAATTGAGGTTTGGTTTATTACCTCTTGGTAGCCTGTTCCTGAACTTGAAGGAAGCTGATCTTTCTTGTGAGCAAGTGACATTTTGGGACATTTCCACCTCTTCTTTTTAATTTCTTTCTTAGGCTTCTTCTCATATGCTGGATTTTCTCGTATTGCAGCATGAGCTTTCTTATACATCTCCTCCATCATGTCTGTAGTTACGTTGTTCTTTATGTACTGAGAGAATTGTTTCTTAAAGCATCCTCATATTCTTCAATCAGGTAACGCGTGTAATCTGCAGCATCATGCTCCACAATATGCTTTCAGTGTACCTCAGCGTTGAATTCTTTGCTTCTTAATGCATTGCTTTTTCATCTCTGCTGACCCTTCTGTTTATTTTTTACTGTAAATTCTATAATAGATTCACTATTATTAACTTCTTATCACATATGCAGAAAATATTTCCTTTTTTGTCTTTTAATATTTGTCTTTTAATCTGTCTTGGTGTTTTAAAAACATACAGTGGTGGAGCAAATAATGCAGCGAATTTCTCTGTATCTGGAAATCTCTGCAGTTACCACTTGTGCCCACTCTCATGGCATAAATTATGGTGGGCTTTTTTTGAGCTAGAAAAACTTTGAATGATGATACGGTTCATCTTTACTCTTCTCCTTAATGATTCTTTGGTGTTAATGTGTCTTTGTCTGCTGCTGTTTTCTAGATGTAGCCTTGGCCGCGGTCCTTGTCCCTGTGTTGGTCATGGTGCTCACCACTCTCATTCTGGTACTAGTGTGTGCTTGGCATTGGAGAAACAGGTTAGTGCAAAACTACTTCACCTGACTGGTCCTAGAGGGGATGTTTCCAAATATGAAATAGAACTAAATATAGAAGATGAACCCTTTTGAGAGTAAGAGGTAAGGTGGTCATTAAAAAAAAAATGCACGTTTCTCCTTTATTCCCATAAAAAAATGAGTAAGTTCAGTCTCGTAATGTTATTGAGTACCTTTATTACATCAAACTTTGTGTTACACATTGGGTTACATGCAGTAGTAAGGTGTAATAGATACTGAGTAACATTTACTGAGAGAATGAAACACCATTCTTATCTCCAGATTGTCTGGCAGATTGACTGCTATACTTTGGCTTGATGAGTTTTACGTGAAGTTCAGAGCAACACAGATACAAGAATCTTGAGAGTTACCTGAAACCTTTTTTCCAGAAAAGAGTAATCCTCATGTTTGACAAGTTTTCCCTTAAAAGAGGAGTTGATTTTAGCTAGGTAGAGGAAGAGCGAATGACCCAGACTGAGGGCATGGCTTAAGAGAAGGCACGGAGATGTGGAATGTAGGCAGAATAGTGAGTTGTCTCACAGGGGCTTGGCGTGGGGGAGCACTGGAAGACTCATAGAAATGCAGCCTGGTCTGAACCAGGAACGGCTTTTTGTAGATGGGGAAGACATGGACCAGTGTTCAGCGGGCAGGTGATATTATCAGATGACTGTAGGAAAATGGAGGCAGCAGTTTGTGAGGGTGGATTGAAGAGACAAGAGACTAGAAAAGACAGAGAGATGAGTTAGGAAGCTACTAAGGCCAGGCAAGAACATAACGCAGCAGTTCTAGGAGAAGGGGGAGACACGAGGGGGAGAAGTTGGCCAGTGGTGTCAGTGGGGGACTTGATGGGCTGCTCGCCAGAGGAGGAGGAGGATCTAGGACTCACTCCAGTTTCTGGCTGTGCAGTTAGACCAGTAGAGATAACCTAGCAGTGGGACAGCTTTGGTGACTAACACGTTTGGAGGGAGCTCATTTGTTTAGCCATTAAATATCTGTGCTCTGACTCTGTACCAAGTATTTGAGCTGTCTGGCAGGAGTCCTCTGGTGAGCCCCAAAGTCCGTCCAGTGGGATAGGATACATTGCAGAGAGCCATCCACCATGGAACCTGCTTGCCACAGGGCCGAGCTGTCAGGGCAGGTAGGAATCACAAGATTGGAGATAAAGCAGTAGCTAGTATTCAACAAGTCACTGGGTTTATTACACGTAATTAGCACAGCACGCAGGTTCGGCAGAGTAGGGAACCACTCCAAGGAGCGGTCTAGAAGGAGGCATCTTGGCACCAGCAGCAGCAGTCTCTGGTCCAACTGCAGGTCTTGGCCCCAGCAGGGCCACAGGCAGTGTCCATGCGCATGGGGTCAGGGCCTCCAGCCAAGAGCCTTCAGGTCCCTCAGCTCAGTGGTCTCCTCTTAAGGAGGACCTGTTACCCAGGGGAGGAGTCCTGACTCCTTCAGTCTCTCTGTCTGTTCCTGTGCTGTACATGGCCCATCAGACTTCTGATCTAAAGTAATGTTCTCAGTTTACCACTCTAAGACACTGGCAACCCTGCAGCAGACGTTTCAAAACAACTCAGGAAAGTTCACCTTGGCCACTGGGACTTCCACTTTGAATTAGGTAGCGAGTCGTACAGGCTTCCCTGGTAGCTCAGTTGGTACAGAATCTGCCTGTAATGCAGGAGATCTGGGTTCACTTCCCAGATCGGGAAGACCCCCTGGAGGAGAGAATGGCAAGTCAGTCCAGTATGCTTGCCTGGAGAATACCATGGACAGAGGAGCCTGCTGGGATGCAGTCCATGCAGTCGCAAAGAGCTGGATACAGCTGAGCAACTAACGCACATACACACGCACGCATGCATCATAAATAGCTTAAATTCTGTAAGTTTCACACAAGAGAGATAGGAATCATAACACAAAAGAAATCCCATCAAAACAGGACTGACTACAGTGTGTTCCACGGGAGGAAGGACCCTGTCTGCAGGACAGACAGCTTAGCATGGCGGGGGAGGGTGAGGAGGGGAAGGCGGGAACAGGGCTGTAGGAGAGTCCAGGAAGGGAAGTCCACGCTGCTCTCAGGCAAGTGGACAGCAGCACTAGTGATGAGAACACCAATGGCAAATCCTTACACGAAATCAAATGAAATGCTGACTTTAGGCATGATTCTAAATGCCTTGCATGTTTACCTCATTTAAGCAGTTTGTAAAGCAGGTATTGTTACAGATCCCATTTTACAGAAGAGGAAAGTGAGACTGAGAGAGCACGAGTAACTTGCCGCGGTCACCTGGTCAGCACGTGGCGGGGGGGGCTTTGGTCCAGGCCTCTGACAGTCAGCCGATGAGGTCTAATCATCTCCGGTTAAAGCCCCGGGCTGGGGGGTGAGGAACAGGGAGCAGAACTGTTGAGAGCCAAGAGGCAAGTCCTGAGATGAGTTTGGGATGGTGTCTAGAGGACTCTGTGGACATTCAGACTCCACAGAGAGGTGGATGGAACATGAGTCTGTTCAGGACAGAAGGTCTGAGCTGCAGAATTAAGGTTACGTTTAAGAACTTAGTGGATGAAATTGCGGACAACTGGCTTTGTGACAAGGAGCAAAGAGAAACTGCCGTTAAGGGGTTTATGAAGGTAGCCAGGAGAAAAGCAATAATAAAAACAGTTGCCACTTACTGACTTCCTGACCCCTGCCAGGTAGTGTTCTAAGTACTTTACATGTCATGAATAAACAACCTGAAGCTTTTTCATTTGAGATCAAGAGTATGCAAACCTATTTTATAGTACAGCCACTGGACAACTTCAGCGCCTACCTTCTTATCCACAAGTTTTACACTTGAAATAATGAAGTATTATATTTTAAATACAGCCATACTTCTAAATGAGGAAGCTTTTAGTATCAATAATAAAAACAGTCTTATCCTGGAGAAGAATGTTTCCAAGTAGGAAAGGCACATACCTTGGGCTTTTGAGGAAGCCTCATTTGTGATCATGAGCAAATCACATAACCCTCTTGAGCTCATTTATAACAATGGAACAGCTTCTTTCTTTTTAGCTTGCAGAGCATTATTTCAATTAGATTTACATTCTTGAACCAGAAAATGTCCTTTCGTGTACTTGATATTTTTCTCTGTAGATAGCAGTTCTTAATGCCGGGGAGAGACGGAAGTTTCTCCAGGGAAAGATATTCTGAATTCTGAGGAGTGGGCTAAGGAGAACCTTCTTCACAGCCCATGTAGCCCTCAGCTCTCTCACTCTAAGTGATGGTGTGGCTTGTCCTGGGCAGGGAGAGGAATCAGGTCTACACAGTTAAGGGTATGTGTGACACTTGAAACTTCTCAGGGGCAAAGGACCATAGGGAAAAAAAAAAAAACAGTAAGTTGAGAAAATAACAATGCAGAAGAAAAGGGTTGTGTTATTCTTGTCCTGTGAACTTGATGAATCAACAGATTTGTGAAATTTTATTTGAAACCAAAACAAACCTAACAGGATTTCTCCATCATAATCCACATGTCAGGGTTGGATCTTTGGTTTGATTCAGCCTTTTAATCTACAGCTTAAAAAAAAAAAAAAATCTCTGTATTTGTTTTGAGTGGGAAATAGTTGGGTAACAAAGTAACTCTGTCAGCAGATAGTTGCTTAATATTTATCAAGAGTCTAGAGTTCAGCCATGGCAACTTTGAAAGTCAAATGAAAAAGAGGTCTCCCCTGGGTAGATCAGCAAGTAGCAGTGTGTACTTTTGACTAATTATTAACTTTTGAGTGTTTATCTTACTATTTCAGAGCTTTCTTACTAGTGAATTCACTCTCTTTTTTTTTTTCCCCTGTATTTTTCCAGAAAGAAAAAAACTAAAGGCACCTATGACTTGCCATACTGGGACCGGGCAGGTAATTTACAGCTTTGTATCTCTTTCTAGCAGAGGGAAGTCCTGCCCTGTAGGTGGCGACAGTAGAAGAGGAAAGCCATTTTCAGGCTCCCATTAACTCCCTGGCACTGTTAGAAAAATGGCATTCTCTTCTGTTCTGATTTGTTTCTTTTCTGTAAAAATCTCCTGTAGTCGCTAAGTAATGAAATGGAATTTCGTTATAAGAATTTCTCATAACACACGCTTTGCTCTTTTCCTTCTGGAAAACTTGTCTGATTTGCCTCCACGTACGTCTCTGTCTTGAGACCAGCTTTCTGTGTGGTGTACGTGAACACCGGGTAAGAGGCAGGGGACTGCGTTTCTGTCCCAGTGGAGTTAGTCTGCCGTCCCTGCCAAGCTCTGTGTGGCAGGTGGCAGCTTGCTGCAGGTGACAGCAGGGCCCTCGTGCGGGTCTCCCACTTCCCCAGCCTCCCTGGAGTGACTGTTTGGAGTCCAGAGAGTTCACTGTGACTAGGGCAGAGAAGAGCAGTGGCAGGGTCAGATCCTGTGCCGCTGTCCCCCAACCACCCCCCACCCAGGGATAATCTTAGAATTCTTTGAACTTATTAATGTATTAAAAACCACTGCGATAACAACTGTCTGGCTGCACTATAACAGCAGTGGTTTGCTTCAGTATATTGCTTTTGATAGAGATTTTTGCATTGGATGGTCTATCAAAGCAGAAAATAAGCTTGAACAACTAAAGGAACTAGAAAAAGAAGAACAAACGAAACCCAGAGCTACTGGGAAGAAATATAAATAAAGATTAGATGAGAGAAAATAGAGAATAGGAGAAAAACAGAAAATGGCAAGTATTGGCAAGGAGGTGAAGAAATTGGAGCCATTGTGCACTGGTGATGGGAATGTAAAACGGTACAGCTTCTTTGGAAAGTAGGTGTTTTTTTGGTCAGTTCCTCAAAGAGTTAAAAATACAATTACTGTATAATCCACCAATTCCACTTCTAGGTATATACCCAAAAGAATTGAAAGCAGTCTTGAATAAATATTTCTACTTCCATGTTCATAGCAGTTTTATTCAAAATAGTTAAAACATGGAAGCAACCCAAGTATCGATCCACTAGTATATGGATAAGCAAAATGCAGTATATACATAAAATGGAATGTTAAGCCTTAAAAAAGGAAATTCTGCACTATCTATTGCAATGTGGATGAACCTTGAGGACTTTATGCTAAATGAAATAAGCCAGTCACAAAAAGAAAAATAACATATGACTCCATTTATATGAGGAACTACTTATATATAGTATTCTAAAGACAAAGTAGAGTGCTGTTTGCCAGGGACTGAAGGGAAGAGAGAATCAGAAATTACTGCTTCATGGACATGAAATCTCAGTTTCACAAGATGGAGATAGCTGGAGTGAGGGTTGCCCAACAATGTAAACATATGTAATTATCACTGAGCTGCTTAATTAAAAATGGTTCAGAAAGTTCCCTGGTGCCTAGTGGTCAGGATTCCAGGCTTTCACTACTACTGGATTCAATCCCTGGTCAGGAAACTGAGATCCTGGAAGCCGTGTGGGTGTAGCCAAAAAAAAAAGAAGGGTAAGAGAGAAAATTTTATGTGTATTTTACCACATTTTTTTAAAAGTCTTGATCATCAAGGCTCATTTTATAGATCTTTGTTATAGAAATGGCTTAAATGCAGCAAGATTTCTCCCTTCGTATACTGTTATCATTTCAAACATAGCTTTCTCTTTAATGGTCTCTCTTGCTTATGATCACAATGAAGGCTGGTGGAAAGGAATGAAGCAGTTTCTTCCTGCCAAATCAGTGGAGCACGAGGAAACCCCAGTTCGCTACAGCAGTAGCGAGGTAAACCACTTGAGTCCGAGAGAGGTCACCACTATGCTGCAGACGGACTCTGCAGGTAATTATAGCACAGCCCAGGCTCAAGGGGAAACTGCTGTGCTTGCTGCAAAGTGCTTTAGTATTTACAGTATCTTTTATCTTTTTCACATGTAGGAGATAAGCTAGTTTCCAAATGTAGAACCACTTTTTAAAAAAGACCTCGAGAGAATCATTTCTGTGTCCCAGATGTTCTATCCATAAAATTAGGGTATTCATTTCTTAAAAACATTGGGCATTTTGTCTGCTTATCTGGAATTTCATTTAGTTTTATTGGGAGTTTGGGGGTATTAAAAGGAGAGCAGGAAAGACACAGTGGCCTCGGTATTTATCCTATTAACCCAGTGTATATTTTAAACATTTCCTAATATTTGAAAAAGAAAAACATGAAATTATTTTCCAAGACCAATTTTCGAATGAAATAGTTATCTATAAATCTGAAGAACACACTCTTCATACAGAATTCCGTGAATGAAGCTTTCTGGCACATTGACATATTACCTTGAGATAACATCTTTTTTAATTTTGAAGTTGATTCTTGCAGGAAAACTGATCCGTCTCCATGATAGCACAGGTGCCATAAAGATGTGTGTGTTTTCAGGGTAAGCCTGAGGCATTAATGAGAGAACTTTTGTGTTTGTGTTTTGTGACACCCAGAGTACGCACAGCCTCTTGTGGGAGGAATTGTGGGCCCGCTCCATCAGAGGTCTACCTTTAAACCAGAAGAAGGAAAAGAAGCAGGGTATGCTGACCTCGATCCCTACAGCTCCCCAGTGCAAGAAGTCTACCACGCCTATGCAGAACCACTGCCAGTGACTGGGCCTGAGTACGCAACCCCAATCGTCATGGACATGTCCGGGCACCCCTCAGCTGCAGCTGGCCTGCCCTCAACTTCCACTTTCAAAGCTGCAGGGAACCAACCGCCTGCCTCGGTGGGAACATACAACACTCTCCTCTCCAGGACCGACAGCTGCTCCTCGGCACAGGCCCAGTATGATACCCCAAAAGGTGGGAAGCCGGGCCCAAGCGCCCCGGATGAACTGGTGTACCAGGTGCCGCAGAGCATGCAGGAGGTGTCAGAAGCAGGGAAGGAGGGTGAATGTGATGTTTTTAAAGAAGTCCTTTGAAGGTGATGCTGCTTTTTACAAAGCATCATTTTAAAGCACATGGCCTTTTTTGTTGTTGTTGTATTAGTTGTANTGACCCCAGTTCCTGACACAGAGCTCTTGAAACCCTTGTCATTTCCTGGGTGATAGGAATGTCTTTTGCTCTAATGAGGCAACTCTGGGGGGCTCCTGGAAGAAGACTGGTCACCAGAAAGACCACACCATGATTAGAAACTTGGGATTTTCAGCATCACTTCCCATTCTCTTGAGAAAGGAGAAGGGCTGAAAATGGAGTTAGTAACCAATCACGCCTATGTGATCTGTATCCTTTATCACATACTTGTATAATAAACTGGTAAACATAAGGAACATGAGTTGTAACTGCTAGAACAGTTCTGTGAGCTGCTCTAGCAAATTAATTAAAACCCAAGGAAAGGGTCATAGGAACCTCAGATTTTACAGCCCATCAGACAGAAGGAGAGGTGACAACCTGGACTCGCCATCTGAATTTGGCGGGGGAGGGCAGCAATTTTGTGGGACTGAGCCCTTAACCTGTGGGATCTGATGCTCTCTCCAGGCAGAAAGTGTGGTCTTGAGTTCAAGGGTAGGACTCCCAGCCAACGGCTCATTGCAGGGACACCCACAAGCACACAACTGGTGTCAGAAATGCTGTGAGTGTGGCAGTCATGTGACAAATAAGGGAGAAACACGGGGAGGGAAAAGGTTCTTCTAACTCACCATCTCACTTGGAACAAAAGCCAGTCATTACACAGGCTTGCTAGACCTCACCCAGTCATCTGTCTCAGACCTCCCCAAGCCATGCACCTCCTGCTATACTCCCTTGCTGGTGCTGTGTCAGCCCTCTTTGCCATTCCTTGAGCAAACGGGACACGCCCTCCTGCAGGACCCTTTTGTACCAGCTCTTCTGTCTGCTCTTTCCCTAGATATTTGCATTTGTTGTTTGTTCAGTCGCTCAGTTGTGTCTGACTCTTTGTGACCCCACGGACTGTAGTCTGCCAGGCTCCTCTTGTCCATGGGATTTCCCAGGCAAGAATACTGGAGTGGGTATTCTTCAGATACTTGCATGGCCTAATCTATTACTTCCTTCAGGTCCTTACTCAAATGTCCCTTTCTCAGAGAGATTTTCCCTGCCTACACTATTTGAAATTGCAGACTCTGCCTCTAAGAGCTCCTTAGCTCTTTTTCCTGCTTTATTTTTCTGCACCACAATTACTGTCATTTAACATACCATATATCTTAATTATCTTGTTTATTGTTACTCTCTGCCACCAAAATGTAAAGTCAATAAGAGCAGGGATTTTTGTGTTTTGTTCACTGCTCTATTCCAGGTGCTGAGAATAACGACTGGCACACTGGAGGTGCTTGGTATGGACTCAATTGTATGCTCCCAAAATTTACATGTTGGACTCCCAAACTCCACTATTTCAGAATATAACCATATTTAAGGACTGAAATTCTGAAGCTCCAATACTTTGGCCACCTGATGTGAAGAGCTGACTCATTGGAAAAGACCCTGGTCCTGGGAAAGATTGAAGGCAGGAGGAGGGGGAGACAGAGGATAAGATGGTTGGATGGCATCACTGACTCGATGGACATGAGTTTGAGCAAGCTCCAGGAGTTGGTGATGGACAGGGAAGCCTGGCAGTTCCATGGAGTCTTTACAAAGAGTCAGACATGACTTAGTGACTGAACAACAACAGTATTTGGAAATAATGTGTTTAAAGATGTGATCACATTAAAACAAGGCTGTTGGAAGAGTCCTAATCCAAGATGACTGGTATCCTTATAAGAAGAGGAAGAGTCATCAGGGATGCACATGCACAGAGGAGCAGTCTTATGAAGAGGCAGCAAGAGGTGGCCATTTTTAAGCCAAGGAGAGAGGCCTGGAACGTATCTTTCCCAAATGGCCCTCAGAGGAAACCAAGCTTTCTGGAACATCGATCTTGGACCTCCAGGTTCTAGAACTGTGAGAGAACAAATTTCTGCTGATTAAGCCTCCCAGTCTATGGTGAGTTGTTATACCAGCACTATTGCAGTGTTCAATAAATATGTGGTTTGAGTGAATGAATAAACAGGTCAATGGATACAGCAGGAACATTAGAAAAACTCAAACCAGAAAGAGTTAAAGTGGTAACACTCAGGGGACGGGACCACAGGTGGGGAAGAGTGTGGCAGGAGATAGTTGCATTTTATTATAAGGAAGTCCTTTGCCACTACTTCATTTTTGTCCACATGAATGTATCACTTTGATAAACATTTATAAATGGTAATTTTTAAAAGGGGGTTTTTATAGAACAACAAAAAATGATGTTAAGTTCATGAGGTTTTATATTATTGGGTCCCCACTGGTGATGATTTTGCCCCAGGGGACATTTGTTAATGTCAAGACATTTTTGGTTGTCACAAGTGGGGGTGGGGTGCTACTGACATCAAGTGGGCCGAGGCCTGGGACACTGCCAAACATCTTATGATACAAGGGACAGTGCCTCCTAACAGGATTGTTCCACCCAGAGTGCCAAGAGTGCTGACAATGAGAAACTATTTTACATAAATGTGTGGGTGATTGAGCCATAACAAATTATTAAGGAAAGTTATGGCTGCTGAGGAAATAGAATTAACCTCTACCATGTTAATAGAAATAACCAATAGAAGAATGTACTGGGGAAAAACTACCATACTATTCTACAATCTATTCTTTGAGGCCTCTGTGAGAGAAAAATTCTGGACTGAATGATGGCAGTGCTAGGAACATGGAGGGCATAGTAAGTATAGAGGGACTGACTGACCTCTGCCCATAGATCCTTATATAAAACTTCACTACAAACAAAGGCAAATGGCTGTTCATCCCATATTTCCTCACTCTCACCGCACTACCTCATCCAGCCAGTTCAATCCATCTTCTCAGCTCTTCACAAATCACCATTCAACATATCCTTCTTTCTTTTATCCCAAACTCCAATCTCAAGATTTCCCCCAGACCACAACTCGTGCTGGAATGCCTTCTTCTGCACCTTCGAGGCAAGTTTCTCCCTTCTGTCATTTACACAGGACCTCTCTGATGACACCTTCTCCATCTCCTTGGAAAAGAGTGAACAATCTCTGACGGAGTCCACACTGCATAAAAACAGAAGCCGCCTGACAGCTAGCAAAAGCATCTACTTGTTCACATACATAACTAAGTAATTATTTAATGTACGGATCTGTTAGCTGTTTCTGTTGCTGTGTATTTCTGATAAATGCATCTGTGTTAGTGTTATGTCCAGTTAGAAGTGGTTTGGACAAATGTGATCTGCTTTGAGTATATGGTTTCCAGGAGGGATATGAGAAGGAACACAGGCAGTCACTGTTCCATGCTACTACTTAAGAGCATCACTTTCCACCTCAAAGCACAGCATTTTCATGCTGCCAGGTACTGAGTGCCAGCTAGAGAAGGGGAAAGATCTGTTCCACCATCAATGCACTGTGGAAGATTTATAAAAGGAAACACAAGAGACTGGTAACAGTGCTCACCTTCAGGGGTAGAAACCGGATAACTTGTATAAAGGTGGGAGAGAATTTTCAGTATACACTCTCTTACTGCTTTGAAATTTTGCTCCATGTGCATATATTACCTATACAGAAATTTTAATTAATTTTTATATCAATATACTGTACAAAACTACAGTACTTGGATTTCAAGCCAAACCTCTACCCAACCACAAATGGATATAAAATTATCCCATCTCTTATATTCAGAACTGAAGTATTATGTATATATTCAGACAACCTGTTAGACTGAATCCCACACTGAGAAAAAAACTAAAAAGAAACTAATGTCTGCAAAGATATGTTCCCTGTTGATATGATTTTTCTTTAAATTGCCCTGAAATAGGCAGAAGAAAACTGTCTATAGTAAACTGTAATGTTCATCTACCTCACTAAAGCATTAATTTTAAGGATATTTAGAGGTCTGAAAAAACGCAGTGACAAAATTTTAATTACATTTTAATGATATGTAACTGATTGGCCAGGAGCTTTTAGCACTCTGTGTTGGTTATAGATGACAAGAGAAGGCTATTCTATCCAGGAATAAATAGTCTCTGCCTTGTTTTAATTAGGATATAATAATGATAGAGACCAAATCCCTTGGGATGAGAGAATGTTTTATTGAGAACTTCATTTCCTGAAAATTTCCACATTACCCAGGGACTGCAAAACCAAACGTCACAAGTTAAAAACGAAACAAAATAGAAACATCCCTTGTCCAAACTGAGCCTCTAGTATGAAGATACACTCCTTTTTTTATCTGACTTCTAAGATCCTTCTGGACTTAAGAATGTCTACCAGCTCTCTGGCCATCCAAGATAAATAGTTTTTACTATTCTGATGTATCTTCCCTTGGAAACTCCAGGAAATTGACTTTCATTGCCACTGAGGAACCTCTTCCCCACTGGCCGCTCCTGTCACATCTTGCTTTTAACCCTTGAAATCTTGTGCATTGAAGGTAAACTAAAGACTAATTTTCAAAAGGTGATATGAATGTGTTAAAAAAAAAAAGAATACTGGAGTGTGCTTCTTAACTTCTCTTCTAAATGGGAAAGGAATCAGGCCAAGCTGAATTAGCTAAATCAGGCTATCTAACTACCTAGAGCGATTCAGTCTACTTCTGCCCGTCTCACTCCGTGTTTCTGTTCTGGGTTGAATAATATCCCATTAGTTATTATATTTATCTCTAGAAATGTGATCTCTGCTATTCTAAAATTTAAAAAGGTATCTCTTCAATCTTACACAGTCTGTTCCTACATGATAACAATTTAATTGGTTGTATATGTCACTCTGGTATGTTCGTCTGCTTGGTCTGCCATAACAAAATACATAGACTGGGTTGTGTAAACACAGAAATTTATTTTCTTAGAATTCTAAAGGCTAGAAGTCCCAGATCAAGGTGCCAGCTTGATTAGGTTCCTGGTGAGAGCTCTTTTCCTGACTTGCAGACAGCTGTCTTCTTGCTCTGTGCTTACGTGGTCTTTTCCTCTCTGGCATGCAGAAAGAGAAAGAAAGGGAGGTGCAGGGGCAGGGAGAGATCTGGTCTTTCTTCCTCTTTTTATAAGGATGCTAGTCCTATTAGACTAGAGTCCCACCCTTATGACCTCACTTAACCTTTATTACATCCTTAGAGGCCCTGTCTCCAAATATAGTCACAGTGAAGGTTAGGGCTTGAATATGTGAACTGAGGGACTTCTCTGGTGGTTCGGCGGTTAAAAATTTATCTGCCAGTGCAGGGCATATGGGTTCAATCCCTGGTCCGGTAAGATTCCACATGTCATGGGGCTACTAAACCCACATGCTACAACTGCTGAGCCTGTGCTGTAAAGCCTGGGAGCTGAAAACAGAGGCCATGGCAATGAGAAGCCCAAACACTGCAACTAGAGAGTAGCTCCCACTCACCACAACTAGAGAAAGTCTGTGCAGGAATGAAGACTCAGCGCAGCCAAAAATAAATAAACAATTAATTTTTAAAAATATGTGAATTGAGTTGGAGGGACACAATTCAGATCTTAACAACCAGTTTAACACTAAAACAGACTGCTTCATATTTTAGGAAATTATCAGTTTATTGGAGATATAGGGAACATGTATCTACCTTGTTGTTTAGTCGCTCATTCATGTCCCATGAACTGCAGCACACCAGGCTTCCCTGTCCTTCACTATCTCCTGGAGCTTGCTCAAACTCCTGTCCATTGAGTCAATGATACCATCCAACAATCTCATCCTCTGTAGTCCCCTTCTCCTCCTGCCTTCAATCTTTCCCAGCACCAGGGTCTTTTCCAATGAGTTGGCTCTTCGCATCAAGTGGCCAAAGTATTAGAGCTTCAGCTTCAGCATCAGGTCTTCCAATGAATATTCAGGATTAAGTATTCAATGTATTTACCTATCTATATACACACATTGAGAACATTACAAATGGCCAAGAGGCAAAGTGAACTAATTGTTTTGGAATTGGTCAAGATGGTGCATAGAATGCATTTGGAAAAGGATGAATAAGGATGTTAGGGAAGAATGGGAAAAGTCAACCAGTAGAATAAGAAAGGAGGAGGGGCAGCAACTATACTGGCAATCTTTAACCAGGAGAGTGTTGAGTTGCTAGCAAAGCCTTGCATTAAGCAAACAAATTCCACAGGATTGAATAAACTGCTTTGAATACACACTCCTCCCAATATTCACAGGGGCAAAGCTCTGTCTAGCAGGCTGGACTATGAACATTGGCCTAACCTGCCTCATCCTGATTGCACACTCACGGAAGAACAGCAACTACGTCTTTCTAACTCACTTTCTACAGCATTATTGGGCAAAAAAGGCATTTAAATGCTTTCAATGGTGATGATTATAGAGAAAAATGGAATATAAATGGCTACTGACATGTTTCATTGTAACAACTTTTATAACCCCATTATTAAGGAGATGAATACCTTCATATTCCTAAATAAGAGGTAATCACATGTCTAAAGGCTCTTCGCCCCTCACTTATTTTGTTAAAATGCTATTCTCATTTATTTTCCATCTTTTCCTCCTGGTTGTGCATTAGTTACTATGGAAACATTGGGATGCTATAGTTGAGCATATCAACATTCCCAAGTTCTGTTAGAGTATGAAGCCAATTTACATCAAGGTTATTGGGAGAGGGAGTTATTGCTGAGGGTTATAAATGAATGCCAGACAGAATGAAATGTGTGGCACTATCAGACAAACACAGTCCTCACTTAGCATCACAGAAGGGGTAAGGCTCATCTCCTTGGCCCACTCTGTGTACAGAAATCCAGCTGTAGTTATCAATGAGGTTGTCTAGGTCCATCAGTGTTGCTATAACAAAATATCATAAACTGAGGGACTTTTAAACAACCAACACTTATTTCTGACAGTTCTGGAAGTTGGGAAATCCAAGACAGGGAGGTAGTATATCCAGCGTCTGGTGGGAACCTGCTTCCTAGACAGTTAACATCTTTTCACTGCATTCTCACATGGTAGAAGGGGCAAGGGAGCTCTCTGGAGGGTCTTTCATAAGGGTACTAATACTTTTGTTTGTTTGTTTGTTTGTTTATGCCACATGGCTTTCAGAATCTTAGTTCCCCAACCAGGGATGGAACAGGGATTGAACTCCAGCCACAGCAGTGAAAGCAATCCTAACCAGTGGACCGCCAAGGAATTCTCTAGGNTAATACTTTTGTTTGTTTGTTTGTTTGTTTATGCCACATGGCTTTCAGAATCTTAGTTCCCCAACCAGGGATGGAACAGGGATTGAACTCCAGCCACAGCAGTGAAAGCAATCCTAACCAGTGGACCGCCAAGGAATTCTCTAGGGCACTAATCTTATTCATGATGGCACCCACCCAATGACTTAAGCACCTCCCAAAGGTCCCATCTCCTAATATCATCACCTTGGGGGTTAGATTCCAACATATGCATTTGTGGGGGACACAAACATTCAGTCTATGGCAGAGGTCTACAAAGCAAAGATATTTATCTTTAACAGTAGCATGGGTTCTTTTCCTTTTTGCTTTAAATATCATGTATTTATAAACATTTTGCAATTTGTTTCACTTCCACTTTAATCCAAGCGTGCTTAGACAAGTCATATTAAATTGCCAAGTGGTCAGATATTTTTTTGCTATAGTTTTACAGCTAATTCTCTTTTTAACTTTATTGTGGTAAGGAACTTCGACCATGTGTGTATGTGTGTGTGTGTGTGTGTGTGTGTGTACCTAACTATACATTCCCAACCACAATGCACCACATACAACTAAAACTGAGTTTATCATTTTCTCTGGAACTAGATACTCCTCCCTTTTCCTTACCTCAGTTGTAATGCCACATGCATCCAATCACTCAAGGCAAGAAATCTACAGATCACCTTTGCCTCCCCTCCTTCCTTATTCACTAAATTAAATCAATCACCAAGCCCTGCAAATCTTATCTCCTAAAAATTCTTCACATTTGTCCCCTTCTCTATAATTCTTCTTTGACATTACCTATTACATAATGCAATGAAGACGAAGATTAAGTTCACTTCCACCTCTCCCACTTCCCATCCATCTTTGCAATATAATTTTTACAGTATTATTATTTCCTCTAATGATTATCTTTTTTACTTTAAATAATATGCTTAAACACATGTTTCTTATTTGACCAAACCAGAGGTATTTCCCTCCCTCCCTGCACTTTGCAAGATAAAGACACTAGTCTCCCATAGTTCCCTCTACTTCTTTTCACTCTTATCTCTCAATCTATGTCCATTCTCTTACACCTCTAATTTCACATGTGTCCAAGCCATCATCTTATCAAGCCTCCTACCTAGTGTCCTTATTTCCATTCTTGTCCCCCGCTCTTAACAATAGCCAGAGTGATCTCTTATGAGTTTAATGCAATTTCGGCTTCTGTCTGTGGTGAAACAACTTGTTTCAGACTAACCATCTCACTGAGAACAACTACAAAAGCTGATCAACATATGAAAAAACATTTTTTTGGGGTCATTTCGAAGGGCCAGCAAGGCAGCAAGAAATTGAGAGTGCAAGATTCTGGAGAATCTAAACAGAGAGAAATGAGCCAGACATCTGGCTGCATTTTTGCTTTTAGGGCATTTGCCAGTCTGAAAGCTGTTAACTGAGAAGCTAATAACCCAAGCAGAAAACAGTGCAGAAAATAGTGGTTGGGAGTCTGAGAAGCCGAGCAGAGACTTCAGAGACTTCAGAGACATCATGGACCAGAGAGGGGTAAAAGAGGGGAGTGGAGAGGGGAGGGCTAAGACTGGAGTTGAGTGCCCATGAAGGAGGAGGAGCCCTGATAAACACCACAGAATTTCAGCTGATTCCCCCAAATACCCATTACCTAGGGGACGGAGGAGCCTAGTGGGCTGCCGTCTATGGGGCTGCACAGAGTCAGACACGACTGATGTGACTTAGCAGCAGCAGTAGCAGGGGTAAAAGGGAATGGGAAACCGATAAACCCTCATAAAGACTGAAGGTCAGTCTCAGTCTCTAATCTAATTAAGATGATCCATCCCTACCTTGAGCACTTGCCAGAGCAAAAAATAAATCCCTTGTTTACAACATCAAGAGTGAAGCCTGGTGTAAACTATGGACTGAGAATAAGCAGCTTGAAACGTGTTTTTGTCCCCAAAAGTAAAGAATTGCTCAAAGAAAGATGGGGAAACATCAGCAGGACACAGAAAAGTTCCCTAAAAGGGTTCCCACTGGCTAAATTTGAAAATTACAGTAAATAATGATAGTATTAGATTAAAACCCACTGAATAAAGTAACAAATTGTGAGTCCGTGTTGATCTGAAAGAATGAATAAGTAGTTTGATTAGGAACTGGGGCTAAATAGATGTGTATAGCCCAGAAAATACCACCTTAATGTAATGAAAGATCAAAGCATCACTTCAGTGATATTCCTGCCAAAAAATTATAAACTAATATGACCATGAGGAAATATGAGATAAACCCAGGTTGTGGGATGTTTTATGAAATAACCGGGAGATTTACAAAATAATAATCCTCAAATGTCAAAGTCATGAAAGTCAAGGAAAGAGAGGAACCGTTTCAGGTTGAAGAACACTAAATGGACATGACCAAAAAATGCAATGCTTTGTTCTGAATTGTATTATTTGGCTATAAAGGATATTATTGGCAAAATCAGCAACTTAAATAAGATTTGAATACTGGGTATTAATGATGTATCAGTGTTAATTTTTTGATNTCTGAATTTAAAAAATATATATTGATATAATCATTGTTTTGATTGCAGCATTATATATTTATCCATCTTTCCTTAGGAAGAGCTGTAGCTGGGAAACTGACCTGTAGTGAGCAGAGTGACTTTTCACTTTCTGACACTCTAATGAACGTAAACATTTCATAGTACATGACCTGGTCTCATCCCTTGCTTGTTCCACCTGGGGCCTTTGGTGGCCTGTCCCATTCTCATGTTTATAAATGCCTGAGTTTTTTCAGTGGGTGATGCTTGCTCTATCAATCTCATTAATTTAGATCCCCTAGTGTCTTCATGCAGAAACAGGAACAACTTTATAAATTACAAAAGCTATAAAGGAGATCCTCTGCTCCAGACTTTATTTGCAATGAAATTCTTCCTAGGAGAGTGTGAAAAGTTAAGGACTTCTAAACGTGAACACTGTAAACAATACCCACTTAATATTTCTCAACATGAAAAGCAAAATTATTCCTCAGGAATCATATAAATTACCTCCCCTCCACAAAAGTAACCAAATTGTTTTGGTTTTATGTACAGACTGTTCTTTGACTCTCAAGGTATTTATTGTTTTTAGTGAAATAAATATTTTCCCACAGTAAGAAATGCAAACCCAGCATGTATTTTTCAGCTCTGTGTGATTATGCCATCCATGTGGTCGGGGGTGTGAGTAGTCTCATGTATCACCGGGAACAGAGGGAACAGATGTTTTAGCATCCTAGCAAAGGAAAATCCCTGTCTTGTTTTTGATACCTCTGGGCAACTTTGGTCACCCAAAAGTAGTTTAAATGACTGAAATAGAAAGCATCTGCAGTTTACTAGCCTTAGTGTAAAAACCATCTTTAGAAGTCTTTAGACTGGTAAGATGATATGAGAAGCTAACTATATGATTAAAACATATCAATTTTACATCCCCTAGTTTATAGTTAATATTGAAATGTACTTCCCCAGCAAGTTCTAGTCGTTTCTTTTAGCCTATACCACCAGATGATGGCAGAATTTGCTAAGTTTAACCAACTATGTGCAGTGTTCATGTTGCTTGTTTCCATTACAGTGTTCATTTTGCTTGTTTCCCTGAGCCTTTCAGTATTGTAACACGTTGCTCCAAAACAGAACTGCCAAATTCTACAGCCTCCCTGCGTTCTAGCTGTATGATTTTGTTGGTCTTATTTTCAATTGCTTTTCCTTTTTCCAGCAGACTTTTGAGGCATAATTTTATTCATTGAAAAACCAATACACATTTTGTTTCAAAATATTTGAAACAAAAAGCACAGATGTTGAACTTTTATTAAAACAGGTATGAATGTGTAAAGCACATATATTAATATAGTCATCCCCCTCCAGGTGGGAAGAGAGTAAACCAGTTGCTTTATTTTTTTATTCATCCTTAGTATACAAAAATCTACTTCTAAAATCATATGCCTATTTGAAGCTTTAAGAGAAATGAGTTCAGTAACTATTTCTTTTTTCCAAAGACGCTTGCTGTTTTTAATTGTGCGTACCTGATTGTTTTCCCATGGAACTTTTTTTTTTTTTTAGAAGCAAATGTTTTCTTAAATAATGCATGTTTTAAGACTTGATTCATATGTTGCCAATGTGCTGTCCCTGAACTACCAATAATTTTTATAAAATATCTAGCTTTTAACTACTATTATATATTTTACTTTCCACATGAAGAGCTGAGCCTGATACAAAAGGTTGTTCTGGTTTGTACTTTTTAATTCGTTTTCATATTAGAGTTTTTTTTTTTAACGTTACTATGTCTGATATATATACAGCTTTAGAGACAATCAAGTAACAACTGAAAATATGAAGGTAACCATTTTTTACAAAATTCCCTTGATTTTTTATTCTTTGCTTGAAACATGTTAAAAAAAAAAAAGTCACTGTGACTTACTGGGTTAAATTTTTTCCTGTTAATGCAGTTATAAAAATAGAATCAGACAGTGGTACAGGAAATGTGGCCCTTAAGGTTTCATAAAATTACACTGACTTTGCTGTTACTTGATCTTAGAAACCAGCACAGTTAAAGGTAAGATATTGTGAATGCTGATTTATATTGTATTAAAAGCTGTAAATCTAAATAGATCCTATTTTGTATGTGGGATCTAGCCCAGTTATTTAAGTTCACGTTTCGCTATTTGCACTTTGCATTGAACAATGGGTTTATTTGCTGTTGAAATGGTTCGAGTAGAAGATTTATACAATAATTGAAAATATGTTATATATACATTTGCCCTTCTCCCTCCCATCCACAAGAGGGAGCAGAAAATGAGCTTATTTAAATATGAGTGTGGCCATAATTCTGTGGAATGTAATAAAGCTTGAACCTCTTTCCCTGGGCTCCACATTGTAACCTGGAGAGCAAGAGGGTTATAGAAAAACACCATGTCAGATAATAGGATTAGAAAGAGCAACTAGATTAGGTGGGACAATAAAAGCTTTTCAACCCTCTTAAGAGAAATCAGTGAAGTCCTGTTTATTAAAAAAAAAAAAATTACCTACTGGCTATGCCTTTTGGTTCTGAACTTGAAACCCCTAAACTGCAATGTCTAAGTAAGAGTTGGATATTTTTAGGTCAACTGTGGCACCAGTTCTCAGATAATCCAACTTGTAACTAGTTTCTTCTTCTCATCTCCTCCTCTTCTTTTTTGGCACTGGGAAAGGTAGAAACAAAACATATATTGAAATACGTATTGGAAATAAAAATGGCTTTGAGTGTCAGTGATATTCTCCCAGAATGTACTTTTCTTACCTCGGCATGTACTGTAGTCACTCAGTATTTGTATATGTTGCTAGAATTTGATTGTATAAATAGTGAGATTTTAATGTGTTCATGTGTTTTTAATAAATTGTATATATGTGTCTTGTTCCTTTTTTTTTTTTTTCTTAAACCTTGAGGTTTGTAACCATTCTCGTACTAAACAAAATACCAGATTCCTCAATTTTAAGATCAGCCAGAAATGTTATGGCCGGTGTTATAGTATTTACAGTAACATTTGAAAATGCCACCATTAGTGTTTGACTTTTAACTTTTTCTGTAGCCAGCACCATCCTTTCTGAAGCCAGACTGAGCATCCACAGTCTAGCTGTGGGCCCTGGCTGTGTGGTATGAGGGATTGATCAGCTATGGCTTTTCCACCTGAGTTATCAGAAGGATCAAATGAGATGGTATGTGTGAACATATGCTGGAATTAACAGCACAGAGTCTACATTCAACATGTAGGTCTGAGTTCAATCAGCTACTGGTTTTCTCCCCCAACACTACTTTCAAGTATGTCGTTTATTCCTGTTTCTGACCTAATATTATACACCCTCTTTAGAGAGGCAGGTTGTCAGCAATAATTATCATCGTCTCTCAATGATACCAATTCTTTCTACACATGCCTCTTCTGACAGCTTTTGATTCTGGCCATGTAACTTCTGTTGCTCTCTTCACCTACTGTCCCCCTCCCCGTCCCCATAACCTTTGATTATAGTCATTAAAGTGAAAAGGGAAACCGGCTCACCCCTGTAGTCCAACTGGCTTGTTTGCATCCCACAAGTCTTTTCTGGTGCACCCTAGGTAAGCTTTCCATTTGAAGATGTGACTGAATCATGTGGACAGCTGGTTTTGTCATGGAAGTGCCACTGAAATCCAGAAACAGCTCGACTCTCAAAGGTTTACTCGTTCTTGTCTTCTTTGTCTCTTTTCTTGTCTCTTTTACTTTACTCAAATAAGCTTCGAAAATGTAATGAATTTCTCCTTCTTGAGCTAGCGTAGCCTACTTCAGCTTCTTTGTATAAACTTTATTTCTTTAAAATAATGAAGTCACCAGACTTTAAGAATTGCAGTCTTTGGTTATTTACTTATCCAGAGTTTCATGTTTATCCTGTTTCTTTTGACTTGAAAAAAAAAAAAACTTCATTCTACCAAACTACTGATCATAATCATGGTTTACTTAACTGCAGGAGAAAAATGCTTAATTCAGCCAGTATGATTTTAGATTTCCATATACGTCCACGCTTCAGGTCTGGTTTAGGATTCCAGTCTGGTTCCTCGGGTATAACTAAAAGGAACTAGAGTTATACACCTGTAGTGGGTCCAGTACACTACATCAAGGAACTGCCGCACACCAGTTCCCTACCAATTTACAGTAGCCAGATGAACCTCTCAAAATGTCCTGTTACATTCAAAATGTGTTGTAGTAAACTAACCCCCCTTAGTTACTAGGACGTCAGCGTCTTTTCAAAAGTCTAAGATGAACTAACTATAGTTAAAAACACCTCAGAAAACTAGCTTATTTTTAAACAATGCAATGAAAAGTTCACTTTCCCTGATATCTTAACATCTTGGTTTCCATAAATTAAATATATTCACAGAAATTAAGCTGGTGGTTATGAATCACCAGGCAGCAACAGACTTGATACACATAATTTCTTGACAAGTACATCCAACATATTTAAAAATAAACTAAAAATTGCAGTATAAAAATAAAACTAATACTGTTAGCATTATCTTCTGAGTCTGTAGGGTTACTCTTGGGTCAAGTCGGTTACAAAGTTTTTTTCTATAATGTGCTTCAGAAAGAGTTGCTCCGCAGTCACATTGTGATATTCATTCTAAAGAAGAAAAACAAAAGTCACCGTCTATCCCAATCTGAAGATATTAACAGCGGCAGCAATGGAATATGCTATATATNTTCATGCAGAAACAGGAACAACTTTATAAATTACAAAAGCTATAAAGGAGATCCTCTGCTCCAGACTTTATTTGCAATGAAATTCTTCCTAGGAGAGTGTGAAAAGTTAAGGACTTCTAAACGTGAACACTGTAAACAATACCCACTTAATATTTCTCAACATGAAAAGCAAAATTATTCCTCAGGAATCATATAAATTACCTCCCCTCCACAAAAGTAACCAAATTGTTTTGGTTTTATGTACAGACTGTTCTTTGACTCTCAAGGTATTTATTGTTTTTAGTGAAATAAATATTTTCCCACAGTAAGAAATGCAAACCCAGCATGTATTTTTCAGCTCTGTGTGATTATGCCATCCATGTGGTCGGGGGTGTGAGTAGTCTCATGTATCACCGGGAACAGAGGGAACAGATGTTTTAGCATCCTAGCAAAGGAAAATCCCTGTCTTGTTTTTGATACCTCTGGGCAACTTTGGTCACCCAAAAGTAGTTTAAATGACTGAAATAGAAAGCATCTGCAGTTTACTAGCCTTAGTGTAAAAACCATCTTTAGAAGTCTTTAGACTGGTAAGATGATATGAGAAGCTAACTATATGATTAAAACATATCAATTTTACATCCCCTAGTTTATAGTTAATATTGAAATGTACTTCCCCAGCAAGTTCTAGTCGTTTCTTTTAGCCTATACCACCAGATGATGGCAGAATTTGCTAAGTTTAACCAACTATGTGCAGTGTTCATGTTGCTTGTTTCCATTACAGTGTTCATTTTGCTTGTTTCCCTGAGCCTTTCAGTATTGTAACACGTTGCTCCAAAACAGAACTGCCAAATTCTACAGCCTCCCTGCGTTCTAGCTGTATGATTTTGTTGGTCTTATTTTCAATTGCTTTTCCTTTTTCCAGCAGACTTTTGAGGCATAATTTTATTCATTGAAAAACCAATACACATTTTGTTTCAAAATATTTGAAACAAAAAGCACAGATGTTGAACTTTTATTAAAACAGGTATGAATGTGTAAAGCACATATATTAATATAGTCATCCCCCTCCAGGTGGGAAGAGAGTAAACCAGTTGCTTTATTTTTTTATTCATCCTTAGTATACAAAAATCTACTTCTAAAATCATATGCCTATTTGAAGCTTTAAGAGAAATGAGTTCAGTAACTATTTCTTTTTTCCAAAGACGCTTGCTGTTTTTAATTGTGCGTACCTGATTGTTTTCCCATGGAACTTTTTTTTTTTTTTTAGAAGCAAATGTTTTCTTAAATAATGCATGTTTTAAGACTTGATTCATATGTTGCCAATGTGCTGTCCCTGAACTACCAATAATTTTTATAAAATATCTAGCTTTTAACTACTATTATATATTTTACTTTCCACATGAAGAGCTGAGCCTGATACAAAAGGTTGTTCTGGTTTGTACTTTTTAATTCGTTTTCATATTAGAGTTTTTTTTTTTTAACGTTACTATGTCTGATATATATACAGCTTTAGAGACAATCAAGTAACAACTGAAAATATGAAGGTAACCATTTTTTACAAAATTCCCTTGATTTTTTATTCTTTGCTTGAAACATGTTAAAAAAAAAAAAGTCACTGTGACTTACTGGGTTAAATTTTTTCCTGTTAATGCAGTTATAAAAATAGAATCAGACAGTGGTACAGGAAATGTGGCCCTTAAGGTTTCATAAAATTACACTGACTTTGCTGTTACTTGATCTTAGAAACCAGCACAGTTAAAGGTAAGATATTGTGAATGCTGATTTATATTGTATTAAAAGCTGTAAATCTAAATAGATCCTATTTTGTATGTGGGATCTAGCCCAGTTATTTAAGTTCACGTTTCGCTATTTGCACTTTGCATTGAACAATGGGTTTATTTGCTGTTGAAATGGTTCGAGTAGAAGATTTATACAATAATTGAAAATATGTTATATATACATTTGCCCTTCTCCCTCCCATCCACAAGAGGGAGCAGAAAATGAGCTTATTTAAATATGAGTGTGGCCATAATTCTGTGGAATGTAATAAAGCTTGAACCTCTTTCCCTGGGCTCCACATTGTAACCTGGAGAGCAAGAGGGTTATAGAAAAACACCATGTCAGATAATAGGATTAGAAAGAGCAACTAGATTAGGTGGGACAATAAAAGCTTTTCAACCCTCTTAAGAGAAATCAGTGAAGTCCTGTTTATTAAAAAAAAAAAAATTACCTACTGGCTATGCCTTTTGGTTCTGAACTTGAAACCCCTAAACTGCAATGTCTAAGTAAGAGTTGGATATTTTTAGGTCAACTGTGGCACCAGTTCTCAGATAATCCAACTTGTAACTAGTTTCTTCTTCTCATCTCCTCCTCTTCTTTTTTGGCACTGGGAAAGGTAGAAACAAAACATATATTGAAATACGTATTGGAAATAAAAATGGCTTTGAGTGTCAGTGATATTCTCCCAGAATGTACTTTTCTTACCTCGGCATGTACTGTAGTCACTCAGTATTTGTATATGTTGCTAGAATTTGATTGTATAAATAGTGAGATTTTAATGTGTTCATGTGTTTTTAATAAATTGTATATATGTGTCTTGTTCCTTTTTTTTTTTTTTCTTAAACCTTGAGGTTTGTAACCATTCTCGTACTAAACAAAATACCAGATTCCTCAATTTTAAGATCAGCCAGAAATGTTATGGCCGGTGTTATAGTATTTACAGTAACATTTGAAAATGCCACCATTAGTGTTTGACTTTTAACTTTTTCTGTAGCCAGCACCATCCTTTCTGAAGCCAGACTGAGCATCCACAGTCTAGCTGTGGGCCCTGGCTGTGTGGTATGAGGGATTGATCAGCTATGGCTTTTCCACCTGAGTTATCAGAAGGATCAAATGAGATGGTATGTGTGAACATATGCTGGAATTAACAGCACAGAGTCTACATTCAACATGTAGGTCTGAGTTCAATCAGCTACTGGTTTTCTCCCCCAACACTACTTTCAAGTATGTCGTTTATTCCTGTTTCTGACCTAATATTATACACCCTCTTTAGAGAGGCAGGTTGTCAGCAATAATTATCATCGTCTCTCAATGATACCAATTCTTTCTACACATGCCTCTTCTGACAGCTTTTGATTCTGGCCATGTAACTTCTGTTGCTCTCTTCACCTACTGTCCCCCTCCCCGTCCCCATAACCTTTGATTATAGTCATTAAAGTGAAAAGGGAAACCGGCTCACCCCTGTAGTCCAACTGGCTTGTTTGCATCCCACAAGTCTTTTCTGGTGCACCCTAGGTAAGCTTTCCATTTGAAGATGTGACTGAATCATGTGGACAGCTGGTTTTGTCATGGAAGTGCCACTGAAATCCAGAAACAGCTCGACTCTCAAAGGTTTACTCGTTCTTGTCTTCTTTGTCTCTTTTCTTGTCTCTTTTACTTTACTCAAATAAGCTTCGAAAATGTAATGAATTTCTCCTTCTTGAGCTAGCGTAGCCTACTTCAGCTTCTTTGTATAAACTTTATTTCTTTAAAATAATGAAGTCACCAGACTTTAAGAATTGCAGTCTTTGGTTATTTACTTATCCAGAGTTTCATGTTTATCCTGTTTCTTTTGACTTGAAAAAAAAAAAAACTTCATTCTACCAAACTACTGATCATAATCATGGTTTACTTAACTGCAGGAGAAAAATGCTTAATTCAGCCAGTATGATTTTAGATTTCCATATACGTCCACGCTTCAGGTCTGGTTTAGGATTCCAGTCTGGTTCCTCGGGTATAACTAAAAGGAACTAGAGTTATACACCTGTAGTGGGTCCAGTACACTACATCAAGGAACTGCCGCACACCAGTTCCCTACCAATTTACAGTAGCCAGATGAACCTCTCAAAATGTCCTGTTACATTCAAAATGTGTTGTAGTAAACTAACCCCCCTTAGTTACTAGGACGTCAGCGTCTTTTCAAAAGTCTAAGATGAACTAACTATAGTTAAAAACACCTCAGAAAACTAGCTTATTTTTAAACAATGCAATGAAAAGTTCACTTTCCCTGATATCTTAACATCTTGGTTTCCATAAATTAAATATATTCACAGAAATTAAGCTGGTGGTTATGAATCACCAGGCAGCAACAGACTTGATACACATAATTTCTTGACAAGTACATCCAACATATTTAAAAATAAACTAAAAATTGCAGTATAAAAATAAAACTAATACTGTTAGCATTATCTTCTGAGTCTGTAGGGTTACTCTTGGGTCAAGTCGGTTACAAAGTTTTTTTCTATAATGTGCTTCAGAAAGAGTTGCTCCGCAGTCACATTGTGATATTCATTCTAAAGAAGAAAAACAAAAGTCACCGTCTATCCCAATCTGAAGATATTAACAGCGGCAGCAATGGAATATGCTATATATATATATTAAAAAAAAAAACTCAAGTGACATGGACTTGAACTTCTGTTATCTATTGTTTTTCACTGCTCATTCTTTGGCCAGAGCCTTCCCTAAAAGCCCACTCTTTCCACTTAAACCATCACTTAAGTAAGAGGCTCCCTCACATCGTCTTCTGGTCTGCTGAAGTAAAGTGGCTCAGTCGAGTCCGACTCTTTGTGACCCCATGGACTGTAGCCCACCAGGCTCCTCCGTCCATTGGATTCTCCCGGCAAGAATACTGGAGTGGGTTGTCATTTCCTTCTCCAGGGAATCTTCCCAACCCAGGGATTGAACCAGGTCTCCTGAATTGCAGGCAAACGCTTTAACCTTTGAGCCAGTAAAGAACCCAACCCTGGTCTACTGAATTACTGTGTGAATTTAGAAACCAAATTGACAAGATGTAACCTGAATAATTCCACTTATTCAGCTTACATAGTATTTAGGGATGAGGATTTAAGGGGATTGTTTTCATTTCATGGGATATATCCATATACTTAACAGTAAATCATTTATTGTTCAACATTAAAATGTACATGTAATATTTTAACTCCTATCACTTGTGCCACTAATCTAAGTTATTAGGAAAATAGGAAGTTCATTCCCATTCACAGTAAAAGTTTAAGGATCAAATACTGTAATTAATCCCCATTCAAGAGAAAAGTGATCTAGTATAAAAGTTTACAACTTTTCTGACCATGAAGATTCTCTCATGAGGTTAAAAAGTTATAGACCTTCCCATCTACTTAACTGAAAAGCTCCATGAAAATAATTAGCATGATCATGGCCATGCTTGTAGGTGAATTGTCATATCTCAAACAACAGGTTTCTATCTTTTCAAACAGTGCATCAAATACAGCACCTAAGATAAGGCTTGGTCCCTATGTAGTTTTGATAAGATTCTTCCAAGGGTCTGAGGCCAACAGATTGGGAGCTGTTGCTATAGTTAAGACCTCTGGACCCCACTCCTAATTTCAGCACATGCTATCTCCGTAAACCCTTATTAAGCCATCAACCTCTCAAAACATGTTCCCTCAGTAAAATGACAGGGTGAAACGGCGGAATATACAAGCTTACCTCACTCATCAAAGACATGGTGGCATTTCCATAGTAGTGCAAAGGGCTCTTGAGGTCAGAAAAGTTGTACTTAAAGCCAGCAAGGTGAACTTCATGACATATGTGGAATGCCAATGTAATGGCAATAATGCCCGTGGTTGGGTGTTTGGGTTTCTGGGGGAGGAAATGAAAATTTAGGGGAAAAAGTCCACACAAGGTACTTGTTTCCAAAGCCTATTTGGATGATCCATCTTACAGCATCTTCTAAGCATTTCATCGAGACAAAAACTTAAGTTCAACCTTCATCATGCCCCAAGGTTCAAGTGCCAAGTTAATATCCTAACTCTATAAAGTGTTGGTTGAAATTTTAGAAAGTCTTTCAAGTAAAACCTAACTGCAGTACTAGTGCAGAAGACAACTATCAGATGAAGCCTTGAGGAAAAGGATGCTGCCGCCTTGTTTAGAAAACACATCAAGTCCAGCAACATGTGGAAAAAGCAAAGCCTGAGAATATATTAAACCCATGTATGAAATGTAAGAACCACTTAGTTCACTGGGATAGAATCATGCTAAAAGGCTTCAAATCATTTAGCCAGAAAATAGTTCTGTTTCATAATGCTGATAATTAAGCTCTAGGGAAAGATGGCTTTAATTGAGTAACTTCAATAACAAACTGCCAAGGTGAGGATCTGACTAGAAAATGAAGATTCCAGATGTACATACATAGTAAAGTCACACTCAGTTTTGTTTTTAAGTTGATAAATTTAAATTTTAACTAAAACCAAGCATCCCCTTCACATGTACATAGATCCTAAAAAGTACTATCATAGATGTTTGACTGAAGGGTCTTGGCATTCTAAGCTTTAATTCTCATACGGTAGCCTTCAAAAGCGAAAACAAAATATATTTTGTTTTTGTTTTTAACACAAAAATTCAAGGAGATTTTCTTTTGATTAAATGTTTCCCACAGACCCCATGGAAATTACATAGGATTAATTATGGTTTCAAGAAAAATCAGAGCAGCATAATAAAATCAAATAAACTCCAGGAAGCAAATTTGTCTGAAAGCCTAACAGCCTTTTACCTAAGTTTTTCTTTACCCCTTGCACTACTGTGACTCCACCACAGCTTCTCCATCTGCTGTGAAAGGAAGTTAATGGTTGGGTTAAAAACCTAGCAGTCATCCCACCTCACTGATGCCATCACATTTCAACTTCTCGCTTTCCTTTCTTCACACCTTAAGAGTTTTCCATTCACCATTATAGGCATTCCCTTATGTAGGCCTTCAGTTTCCTTTGGCACCCATCACCCGCAGAACCTATACTGTCCCTGACAGAATCTTAACCCTGGTTAAGGTCAGAGAAAAGAGCATACTTGACTGGTCACAGATTACATTTATGCCCACCTCAAGTGGGCATTCAGTCATGTCCAACAATCCAGTTATACCCCCCTAGTAATCTCTCATTTCTACTCTGCAAGATGACAATCTCTACCTTTCCATCCAACAGCTCTACCTTCCTTCCTACTTTAAACTGCCAGTTTAATCCTCATTTTTCTTAGAAAACAGAATCAATCAGACAAGAGCTACATCGTCTTCCCAATCCCAAATCTACCTTTGTCTTTACCCATATTTTCAGGGTTCACTCCTATGTGGATGAGCTGTCCCTGTTTCTACCTAGAGCCAGTCTTTCCACTCATGCACTCCACTTTACCCCATCTTTTTTCTCAACAATTTTGCTTCTACAAGTATCCCCTCTGTCTCATCATCAGTATTTCCCTCTAATGAACCATCCCTTCAGCATACAAACATAGCCATCTAAAAAGCATCACAACAACATCAACCCTTCCTGAACCTATGCCTTCCAGCCTTTCCGGTTTCTAGCAAAACTCCATTGAAGGTTTGCCTCCACTCACTCATGTCCCACGTTCTTTCTCTTTCACCCAGTTCAATCGGGCTTTCTTCCTCTTCCTATACTTGTCCCCGTCAGTGTGACGTCTGTGTTTCCAGGATGGCATCTGACACAGTTGACTTCTGAAATACAGCTGTGCCCCTCACTTGGCTTCTCGGACACTACCCCAGGGGAATTTCAGGGCACTTAGAACTAGTTCTAGTACCATCTCTAAGTAAGACCAGAGGCTTCCTGTGCTCCCTGTGTACTACCTAAAGCAAAAATCAAGGGATAAATCTAAGCTTACCTCACTTAGGAAAGAGCTGAAAATTCACAAAATATATATTCAGGAGCTGTCCTTTCCCTCAAAATTAGCAAGACAGGACTTAATATTTATGCTTTTTTGACTTCAGAAATCCACTTCCAGGTGTCTTTCCTACAGAAATCACACGAGTGTGCAGAAAATCCCTATAAGCGCATGGATTTCTACATTATAGAGGAAAAAAAAGCTGGCTAGAAAACTAAAGATCTGTAAATAGGGGAAGAGTTAATTAGAAGGAGAAACAACAGAACAATATAGTATAATCACAAATTACACTCAACAACAAAAAAAGTGCTTGTGTTTGTAACTGCACAGACAAAAGTTGATGCAAACAATAAATGCTGGAGAGGATGTAGAGAAAAGGGAACCCGCCTACCTTTGGTGGGAATGTAAATTGATACAGCTACTGTGGAGAAGGAGTATGCAGATTACTTAAAAAACTAAAAACAGAACTACCATATAACTGAGCAATCTCACTTCTGGGTGTATAGCCGGAGAAAACCATAGTTCAAAAAGATACATGCACCTCAATGCTCACTGCAGCACTATGTAAAATATCCAGGACATGGAAGCAGCCTAGATGTCCACTGACAGAAATGGATAAAGATGATATGATACATATACACAGTGGAATATTACTCAGCTGTAAAAAGGAATGAAATAGTGCCATTTGAGACATGGATGGACCTAGAGACTGTCATACAGATGGAAGTCAGAAAGAAAAATATTGCTTGTATGTAGACTCTGGGAAAATGGTATAGATGAACTTATATAGAAATAGAGACACAGATAAAGTTACAGATGCCAAGGAGAGAGGAGGGATGGGATGAATTGAGAGATCAGGATTGACATATATACTCTAGTGGCACTGTGTATAGCAGAGATGACTAATGAGAACCTACTGTATAGCACAGTGCTCTGTGGTGACCTAAATGAGAAGGAAGTCTAAGAAAGGGATATAGGTATACGTGTAAGTGATTCACTTTGCTGTACAGCAGAAACTAACACATTATAAAACAACTATACTCCAATAAAATTAACTTTTAAGAAAGTATTTGTGTTTGTAAATGCACAGACAAGAGTCTAGAAGGATATAAAAAATGCAAAAGAGCTTGGGAGATAATTAATTGAACTATACAGAGAAAAAAAGGATGATTTCCTTTTTAAAAAAATATTCCTTTGTAAAAGCTGTTTAAGCATGTAATATTTCAGAATTTTTTTATTGTCCTAATGAAAAGGAACAAAATACAAGTTTATTTCTTTGGATTTTCCCCAAATACAAAAAGGAAAGCCTCCTTTCAGCTGAGATATCACATTACACATTTACTCAAGCTTCAAGTGAAAAATACAGCCTGTCACTGTATGGATCTAAACTACCTTTTCCCTAGGGAATGTAGACAAACAGGGCTATAAGAGTCAAAGTCAATAAGATTCCTTATAATTAAAAAGAATTAAAGAATCCTGCTGTCTGCACACAGCCTGCCCATCAGCACTACACACCCCTTCCTCCTTCCCCCATCAATACTCTCCTCCCTGCAGAGCAGTGAAGAGGAGGCAATGAGAGATGGGCCACTTGGACATCTAAAAGGAGATCCCAGAAGGGCCCTGCAAGGGCAGGAAAAACACTACACTTAAAAGGTTTTTTCCTTGCAACCTGAACAACATACAGATAAAATCCACAGATAACCTAATCTCACTAACTCAGATGTGGCCCTCAGAAGTCACGTCATGAGTCGTGGTTCTCATCCAGTTTCTAAGACTCCCAGAGACCCTCTATTCCACCCCAGTAATGTCTTTAGTTTGAAATTCTGTGAAGGAAAATACATACCTCATTTTTGGGAAACACTTTCGGGAAATGAAGCAGTTCGTATGCTGCCATTCTGGTGATGTAAGGATCTAATATTCTGATTTGATAAGGTTTATAGATCAGATTTAAGGCTGGTTCCTTCCAAAAACCAATAGGGTTCTGAAATAAAGTAAGAATATAGAAAATACAACTTGTCATCTTAAAAAATATTAAAAACAAAACTGAAGGAATTCATAAGAGAGATCGATTTTGCCAACTTACTATTTTGCCACCTGTCAACAATTCCCACAGCCACTTTAAATCAAGTGGCTTAAAAGCAGTGAGAATCACTGTAGTATTAGGGTCGCTGTGATTAGGATCTGAAAAAACAGATTCTGGATAAAAAAGTCGGAAGGTAGTCCTTCTCCCAACTTCCTCTTCATGTCCTAAAACAGGACCATTATTCATTCTGTGGGTAGTAAACACACAAGACATGTAGACCAAAAGCAGTCAGGGTCATTTCCGTCACAGTTCTCAGATTTCAGAGCCAAACAAACGTCGTCAGCCACGTAGCCGGGCTCTAAAGCCACGTGGCAATCCATCAAGTCTTTCACAGCCAAGGAAATAACTGCCCTTCCTGAAACAGCTGCTTGATCAAAGGCAGAAACATTCATCTGTGTTTCAAAATTAACTGTGGGGCCATCAATAGTTCATTCTTACCACCAGAAAAACTGAAGACAAAATGAAACAGATGGGAACATAAAACCCCAGAATACTCAAAACAGACCTTGGAGGACATCTCAATAAAACCCCTTGTGTTTGTAGATAAAGGCCCTGATGTCCATAGATATAAAGGTACTTGCGCAAGGTCACACCATCATGGAGCACATGGATATGTGCCTAAGTGACTAACAGGCACGCGTCACAGTTAAGGTGATTTGAAGACCCATCAAAATTGATGTGCTCTGAAGTAAAGGAACAGCAAAACTGCTATATTTATACCTAAGCATAACTAAGAGTAACTGTTGCTGGGATGAACGAAAGAACCACAAATGATCCAGTGTTGGATTTGCGATGCTTAAAATAAGCCAAGGTTAGATATGCACTATTTATGCACACACCATGAAGGTGTGCTATGAAAAGGAATGCTTTGTTGCCAAAATAGTGTCCCCTGGGAGACAAATACTGTTTGACCCTATGGCACTATGTAATATAAAGCAGCCTTAATAACACCTGAAATGACTTTCATAATGTCTTGCCAGTGGCATTTTCCCACAAGGGCCTGGTGTGGTTCTAGGCAACCAGATTTTACACAATTACAAAGAGATCTGTGAGTGCTTGAACATTGTTTTGTGGATAAATCTTCACAGCTTCCTCAAAATGGATAACCACCAGAAAATGAGGTGACCATACTATGCAGAAACCCTCAGCAGCTTGTAACCCAGCAAAACGCCCAAGCACTGCCAGGTCATCCTAATTCATTGCTCAGCGGGAAGTTTTCCCACTCTTCAGAAGACTGTTCATGGCCATTCCCAACAAATACACACTTAATGACCTGACTTCAACCTTTACTACAAGCAAACAGAGATGGAAATGTTCTCATTACCTCACCAGTAGGTCTATGGGACTCTCGGTAGCTGTAACCACAACCCCCACTTTCCCTTCCACGGCAGAGATAACCACGCTGTGCTCGGCCCCAGGCCCTCTCTCGTTACCATGCCAATCTCTTTATTCATTTCCATCAGTTTACTAATGTTTTAGAATCTCCTATCTATAAAAGGAAACAAAGTAGAAAATCTCCTTTAGGAGTCCGGAATTATCTCCATGACCATCTTATGTCTCAACCCCATGGTAAAATTTCTCCAAAGAGTTTTTTATACTACTTTACTAGTTTCTCTGCTTTCTCACCTGTCATTCCCTCAAACCGCTCCACTGGGGCTTCTCCCCAGCACCACACCTCCAAGTCTGCCGTCACAAGAGCATCAGCGAGCCTCAACTTGCCAGTCCAATGTGAACTCTGTCCTTATCTTACAGGACCTCTCACCAGCATTTGTCATGGTTGAAACCTCCCGGTCTTAAAACACTGTGCTGGCTTGGTGTTTCTGATCACCTTTTCCTGACTTTCTTCCCACTTCAGTGGCAGATCCTCTCCAGCTCCTTTACTCCTTTCACAACCTTTGAGTACTTCAAAGCTCAGTCCTGAGCCCTCTTTGTCTGCTCCTGGGAAATCTCTCCCAGCCCATGGTTTAAATACAACTTATAAGATTTAACCTCTTTATCTAACTGCCTACTTGATTTATAAACTATAAATCTAATAAGCATCTCAAACATGGTATGTTCACACCAAAATCTTGATTTTCCCCTAAACCTGTTCCTACCCTAGTCTTCCCCAACTCAATGAATGGTACCACTATCCAGCTAGTCTATTAAGCTGAAAACCTCGAAGTATCCTGCATTCCTTTATTCCCATCTCTGCTCACATCTAATAAAAAGCAAATCCTGATAACTGTAACTCTAATACAGGCCTCAATCTAGTCCCTTATCTCTGTCCCCACCACGACAATCCTATGGCAAGCCACCATTCTCTATCCAAATGCAGCAGCCTAACTGGTCTTTTCATTTCCACCTTTGTCCTTCATGTTTTATTGTCCATGCCACCACCAGGGTATTTTAAAGACAAAACCAGGGCTTCCCGGGTGGTCCAGGGGTTAAGAATCCGCCTCCCACTGCAGTGGACATGGGTTTGATCCCTGCTCTGGGAAGATCCCACATGCCCTGAGGCAACTAAGCCCATGCGTCCCAACTGCTGAACCTGCACACTTTAGAGCCTGTGCTTCCTAACAAGAGAAGCCATCTCAATGAGAAACCCATACAGCGCAACTAGAGTAGCCCCTGCTCACTGCAACTAGAAAAAGCCTGCGTGCAGCCACAAGGACCCAGTGCAGTCATAAATAAACACAAGCTTTTTTTTAAAGACATAACCAGATAGAGTTGCATTCTTGCTGCATGATTTTCAAAACTTTTCTGTTATACTTAAAACACGAGCCCAAATTCGAGTTGACAAAATCCTACAAAGCTCACTCCTTAACTACATCTTCAGCTGCCGATTGCACCCCTCTCCCCAGTCTGCTGCCCTCCAACCTCACTGGTTTCCTTTTTGCTGCTCTCAAACTCAGNGTCGAACCTGCATCTCCTGCCTTGGCAGGCAGATTCATTACCACTGAGACACTGGGGAACTCCAAGCCCAAAATAAGTGTTCATTCATTCTAAAAGCATTTATTGGGCATCTTCTCCATGCAGGCACAGTCCATGTGCTGGGTATTCAAGCAGGGGTAAGATGAACCTTTACCTTAAAATAGTTTATAGGTTACCTGATAAAAAAAACAAGTAAGGGTTTCCCTGATAGCTCAGTTGGTAAAGAATCCACCTGCAATGCAGAAGACCCTGGTTTGATTCCTGGGTCAGGAAAATCCACTGGAGAAGGGATAGGCTACCCTCACTCCAGTATTCTTGGACTTCACTGTGGCTCAGCTGATAAAGAATCTGCCCGCAATGCGGGAGACCTGGGTTCGATCCCTGGGTTGGGAAGATCCCCTGGAGAAGGGAAAGGATACCCACTCCAGTATTCTAGCCTAGAGAATTCCATGGACTCTATAGTCCATGGGGTTGCAAAGAATCGGACATGACTGAGCAACTTTCACTTCACTTCACAAGAGCAATAAACTCCTATGTTATCATTAAATGGACTCACAAAAGCATGAATTGTCAGTGCTACTAGGGGAAAAAGAGAATGGGAGTGTGAGGCCTCCTTCATGGATGACATGAGGTGACACAGATTACCATTTTTTCCAAGTCTGCACTCACTGGACGCTAAGCACAGTGCCCGCCATAAACTCATCATTCAATAAATGCCCGGAGTTTGCTCAACAAGGGTAGACAGAGTCTTGACGGATGAGCAGATACTTGTCAAGTGGACAAGGCAGCGGAAAGGCATCCTAGAGGGTGGTGGGGTGAGAGCAGAACAAACCTGGCACCTCCATCTAGGAGCACATTCCAAAGGGGGATGGATTTTTACAAATTCTCATGGAATTCTTTTTTAAATTTTAATTTTTACTTTATTTTGCTTTACAATACTGTACTGGTTTTGCCATACATTAACATGAATCAGCCATGGGTGATTCAGCCATTGGGAACATGAGTTCCCAATCCTGAATCCCACTCCCACCTCCCACCCCATATCATCTCTCTGGATCACCCCCGTGCACCAGCCCCAAGCATCCTGTATCCTGTATCGAACATAGACTGGCCCTTCGTTTCTTACATGATAGTATACATGCTTCAATGCCATTCTCCCAAATCATCCCACCCTCTCCCTCTCCCACAGAGTCCAAAAGTCCGTTCTAAATACCTGTGTCTCCTTTGCTGTCTCGCATACAGGGTTATCATTATCATCTTCATAAATTGCCTATATATGCATTAATATACTGTACTGGTGTTTTTCTTTCTGACTTACTTCACTCTGTACAATAGGCTCCAGTTTCATTCACCTCATTAGAACTGATTCAAATGTATTCTTTTTAATGGTTGAGTAATACTCTATTGTGTATATGTACNCTGGGGTTGCAAAGAGTCGGACACGACTGAGTGACTTCACCTCACCTCACCTCAAAGCAGGAAACTATGTTCTTTTAAAACAAATATTCTATTTTTTAAATATTCTATTTTTTAAAACAAATATTCTATTTTTAAAGCAAATAGAAAACATATTTACCTTATTATTACATCATATGAGTCAATTTTTTCTCCTAATGTCTTATTCTTCAAAATTCCTCCATTACCAACCACCACACACTTCTTACATGGCACACTGTTGAACAAATAGACAAGTGAGAGATTGAGACATCTCTTACAAACTGGCTGATTCCAACAACCTGTTTATACTTTGAGGAACCCAGGAAAAGAACCAATTGTAACTCACAGGTCTAGGGATATAGTAAGACTCAAGAAATCATGGTGCAGAGGAACTATATCATTGTTAGAAACTATTAATATTTATCAGTTCATACATATCCCTTCATTATGCTTCTCATAACCATCCATGGAGATAAGCAAGCCTGATATTTCCATTTTACAGAAGAAAATATATTAAAAAAATGTTTAGGTAACATTTCAAAGTCACACTCCAAAGAGGTAAAACTAGGATTGAGTCCAGGCCTCTGGACTACAAAGATACCCCTCAACATAAGAGTCTCCATGTTAATATTGATACAAGTGTGTTCTATATTAGATGTGTATGTATTTTTCATTAGTGTTACCCATTCCCCTGAGATTCTAGCTTTGAATTATGGCTATGTATTATAAGTGTGGAGACAGACAGTATAGAACCTGGTGGGCAAAGTGTGGCTTCTTTGTACCTGCCCATGTTCACTTTAATTCCCCAAACAGTTACTGGTCCTTAAAGCTTAGCCAGTATACAAATGAAAAGTTTACTCTGTATTCCTGCCGAAGAGCTTTAAAATAGGTCATGAAGTGGAACTTCTTGTTGCTGGCCGGAATTAGCCTCAGTCAGTGGATTATCTCCTGTTCAGCTCTCAGCCAATAGGACCTGGCCTTCAAAAAATAAAGGCCATATATGACAAACCCACAGCAAACATCATTCTCAATGGTAAAAAGAAAAAAATAAAAGCACTTCTCTAGGATCAGGAACAAGACAAGAATGTCCACACAAAGCTATTAGTATAGCTTTGGAAGTCTTAGGCACAGAAATCAGAGAAGAAAAAGAAATAAAAGGAATGTAAATTGAAGTAAAACTATCACTGCTTGCAGATGACATGATACTATACTTAGAAAATCCTAAAGATGCTACCAAAAAGCTACTAGAGCTCATTAATGAATTTGATCAAGTTGAAAGACACAAAATTACCATACAGAAATCTCTTGCATTTCTAGACACTAACAATGAAAGATCAGAAAAGAGAAATTAAGGGGGGAAATCCCATTTACCATCACATCAAAAAGAATAAATTACCTAGGAATAAACCTACCTAAGGAAATAAAGACCTGTGCCCAGAAAACTACAAGATTCTGATGAAGGAAACCAAAGATGACACACACAGATGGATATGCCATATTCTTGGATTGGAAGAATCAATATTGTGAAAATGACTATACTACCCAAAGTAATCTACAGATTCAATGCAGTCCTTATCAAACTACCAATAGCATTTTTCACAGAATTAGAACAAAATTTTTTTACAATTTGTATGGAAACACAAAAGACCCTAAATAGCCAAAGCTATCTTTTAAAATATATATATTTATTTAATTGGAGGGTAATTACAATATTTTGATGGTTTTTGCCATACATCAACATGAATCAGTCATGGATATACATGTGGCCTCTATTCTGAACTTCCCTCCCACTTCCCTCCTTACTCTGTCCCTCTGGATTGTCCCAGAGCACTGGCTTTGGGTGCCCTGCTTCATGCATCAAACTTGCACTGGTCATCTATTTTATATATGTTAATATACATGTTTCAATGCTATTCTCTCAGGTCATCCCAATCTCATCTTCTCCCATAGAGTCCAAAAGTCCATTCTTTACATCTGTGTCTCTTTTGCTGCCTTGCATGTAGGATCATCATTATCATCTTTTAGCTAAATTCCTTATATATGCATTAATATACAGTATTTGTTTTTCTCTTTCTGACTTACTTCACTCTGTATAATAGGCTCCAGTTTCATCCAACTCATTAGAACTGACTCAAATGCATTCCTTCTTACAGCTGAGTAATACTCCATTGTGTATATGCACCACAACTTCCTTATCCACTCATCTGCCAATGGACATCTAGATTGCTTCCATGTACCAGCTATAGTAAACAGTACTGCAATGAACATTGGAGTACATGTGTCTCTTTCAATTCTGGTTTCCTCGGGGTATATGTCCAGGGGTGGGTTTGCTGGGTCATGTGGCAGTTCTATTCTCAGCTTTTTAAGGAATCTCCACACTGTTTTCCATAGTAGCTGTACCAGTTTGCATTCCCACCAACAGTGTAAGAATGTTCCCTTTTCTCCACATCCTCTCCAGCATTTATTGTTTGTAGACTTATTGATGAAGGCCATTCTGACCAGCATGAGATGATGACACACTGCGGTTTTGACTTGCATTTCTCTAATAATGAGTGATGTTAAGCATTTTTTCATGTGGAGGTTGATTACTCCAATTTCATTCTTTTTTCTCAAGATAGCCAAAGCAATATTGAGAAAGAAAAATAAGAGCTGCAGAAATCAGGCTCCCTAAGTTCAGACTATACTAAAAAGCTACAGTAACCAAAAAACCAAAACAGTATGGTATTGGCACAAAAACAGAAATATAGGCCAATGAAACAGTATAGAAGGCCCAGAGATAAACCCACGCATCTATAGTCAGCTAATCTATCACAAAGAAGAAATAAGCGGTATAGAGAAAACAGGACAGCTACATGTAAAATAATGAAATTAGAACATTTCCTAACACCATACATAAAAATAAACTCAGAATGGATTAAAGATCTAATTTTAAGACCCAGTACTAAAAAAAATTTAGAAGAAAACAAAGGCAAAGCACCTTTTGACATAAATCACAGCAATACCTTATTTGATCCACCTCCTAAAGTAATGAAAATAAAAACAAACAAACAGGACCTAATTAAAATTAAAAGTTTCTGTGCAGCAAAGCAACCATGAAGAAAACAAAAAGACAAGGATTAATCTCCAAAATATACAAACAACTCATGAAGCCCAATGTCAAAAAACAAACAAACAAAACCCAAACAATGGGCAAAAGACTTAAATAGGCATTTCTCCAAAGAAGACATACAGATGGCAAACAGGCACATGAGATGATACTAAACAGCACTAATTATTAGCGAAAGGATCAGAGCTACAATGAGGTATCACCTCACACCAGCCACAATGGCCATCATCAAAATATCTACAAACAATGAATGCTGGAGAGGATATGGACAAAAGGGAATGCTCTTACTCCTGTCTCTTATACACAT
>SJYV01009137.1:178254-278947 GCA_006410875.1 Neotragus pygmaeus | reverse complement strand
ACTCCTTACTCTGTTGGTGGGAATGTAAATTGGTACATACTATGGAGAACAGTATGGAGGTTTCCTAAAAAACTAAAAATAGAGTATTGTTATCATTCAGCAACCCCACTTTTGGGCATATATCTGGAGAAAACCATAATTTTAAAAGATACATGCACCCCAATGTTCACTGCAGCACTATTTACAACAGCCAGGATATGGAAGCAACTTAAATGTCCATCAACAGCAAAATGGATAAAGACAATATGCTGCATATATACAATGGAATTTCAGTCAACCAAAAAAAAAAAAAGAAATAATTCCATTTGTGGCAACCTGGATGGACCTAGAGATTGTCTACTGAGTGAAGTAAGTCAGTATAAGACAAATATCAGATGGCAGCACTTACATATGGAATGTAAAGAAACGGTACAAATGAACTATTTACAAAACAGAAATAGGGCCATAGATGTAGAAAACAGAGTACTGACAGAAGCGGGAAATATTGGGAGCAAGGGAGTCAGACACGGCTTAGAGACTGAACAGCAACCAGGTATAAGCAATAAGGGCCTGCCACATAGCACAGGGAACCCTACTCAGTGCTCCTCAGTGCCCTGTATGGGAACAGAATCTAAACACAGAGGGTCTATGTAGAACTGATTCACTCTGCTCAACACCGGAAACTAACAACATTGTAAATCAACCACACTCCAATAAAAACTAAAAACAAACAACATGGCCTGGCCCGTCCAGCTCCAGGCTCTCACCACCACTCGGCTAGACCTAGAGACACGGCAAAAGGTAACGTCCTTCTCCCAGGGACAAAACTACAGAGGCTAAGGCTGTTGAGAGTGTCCTTGCAGGGCCCTCATGACGTGGAAATATGAGGAAAAAACTGTTTCTCTAAGCACCATGAAACCAGCAGACCAGATGAACTCCCGATCCTAAGGGCTTTAGGAAACTAATGAGTAGCAAGCAAAGTCGCATAAATGCTGTAGAATTCTTAAACATACAGAACAGAGCAGTACAGAAGCCACTGAAAGGAGCCAGGCGTGGGCCCTGTTGGGTTAAGAAGACAAGATACACATTCCTATACATGTAAATGTACCCTTTAAATTTAGAATTTGTTTAGTTCATCTCCTTATATTTGACGGTTTTACACCTTACACTTTCTAGAGATGTTTCTTTTCTAAATCTGCTTGCCTTCAACTATTAAAATAACATTTCTAGTTCCTCTAATATACAAGTTTGACATAAACCCCAATCCCAGAAAACCACTCTGTCCACAGTGCTCTGCAGCCAGGAGGCCTGGAGAAGATGGGACTGCTCCCTGGTCAACCCTGTCCTCTCTGGGTCTGTGGGCATCCTCCCTGGCAGATCTAGCCCATGAGGGCTCCATGCCAGGGAGCAGCTCCTATACAGGCAGCTTGCATGGCTTTTCCTTCCATGACCTCAGGGCCAGTAACGCAAGTGAGATGCTGAAACTCCAGACACTGGCTTCACCTCCCCATCAGAACACTAAGCAAGGCTGGGCACCAGGCAGGGAGCGGCTAGGAATGGACAGGATGGGAATAACCGCTCCGTTCCTATGAGGTCACCTGTGTGGAGGTGAAGGAGGAATTTCTAAAATTTATGGCATCTAGACTAACCCTCTTTCCTTCAAAGAAGGCTGCAGGCCACTCTCCTCCCCAGTCATTTCTTCTACCCAATCTTCTCAGCCTCTTTCCACTTGGGAAAAATGGAAAGAAATCATATGGACGCTGTCTCACCCAAGAGAACTCCAGTTCCAAAGATGCTTTATACTGCCCAGGTCACACATTTTAGAAATTTCACTGTTTTCTTTGCAGAGGGCAGGTGGAATGAGGGAAGGTCCTTCACCATGGGAAAAGTTTACTGATGTCTTTAAAAGCAAACCTTATCAATGGGATTTTCCTTTTCCTCCCAGCAAGAGATACGGCAAAGATCCACACTTTTTTTTTTTTTTTTTTTTTGGAATATCGTATCATATATAACACTAGAAACTTCATTAGCGATGTGCCTAAGACTACTCTTTGGCAATAACATCTTCTCTGCAGCGGTGACTCACAATGCCCCCCTGATGCTAGGAAATGAACAATGGAACAGACACAGTCTGAACCACACACCTTGTTACTCCCTGCTTCCCTCTCTCCCCAGAAGGTACCCTCATGCTATCAAAGGAGCAATTCACCCTATCCATGGCTTCATCCTCTGGCCTGGGCTCCTGGCCTCCCTTGTTTCCGTGGCATGGATCAATAATTTTCAGTGACCGTTGGGTGACTCTATTAACTTTACGTTATTTAATTAACACAGGCTTCCCAGGTTGTGCGAGTAGCTAAAAAATCCACCTGCCAATGCAGGAGATGCAAGAGATGGTGGGTCAATCCCTGGGTTGGGAAGACTCTGGAGGAGGAAATTTCAATCCACTCCAGTATTCTTGCCTGGAGAATTCCATGGCCAGAGAAGCCCAGCAGGCTGCAGTCCTTGGGGCTGCAGAGTTGGACACGACTGAGCACACCATGCACAAACAGCTGCAGTGAACTGTGAATCCCTAAAGGGCAAGAACAGTATCATTTATATTTCTGCATCCTCTAATCTGAAATTTCCTGACTCACAAGTTGTACATTTCAGAAACTGCTTTGGTTGTCACTTTAAGCGTGACTTTGTATCTGGAGAAACAGATATCTATTCTTCCTTCCTCTATCCTGGAAACAGAGAAATCCATGTGCCTCAAATTGCTCACCCAGAAAACAAAATAATTCCGGACTGCCTGAACCTATGAGTGAAAAATCTAGAAAACTGCTGAGATAATAATGGTAAGAGCTTACACTTCCTGTAGGTAAAAGACATATTTCTCAATCAGTCAGGCAAATCCAGAAAAGTTACTAACTTATGCAGTGAAACATCAGCCATCAATATAGGGGAAGTAAATTTGAACTGTCCACTTCCAATGATCTATGATCTGTCTTTTCTGAATGCTTTAATGATATTCATTTGTCCCTTCAGCAGCATCATATACATTAAAATGTATCATTCCATCTTCAATGTAGCAATCTTTGGCAGATCCCACTTGTCATATTCCCATTACCCCTGTGCCTGCTGGCAGAGCCCTGCTTTCACAAGCCTAACAGTGGTGAGTATATTCTTGGGCCAAGGTTGGCTTCGATGTGGCCATGTGACCCATCCCTGGGCAATCAGATATTAGGGAAATCTGTTAGATAATCTGGGAAATGCTTTACCCTCGGGAAGAGAACGGTTTGAACAGAACAGTTTCGTTCTAGCCATCCCTTCCTTTCCGCTTAGATACTGACATATGATAAGGCTAGAGCAGCTGCAGTCATCTCAAACCTGAGAGAGAAAGAGAGAGAGAACCACCAAGAAGCTGTCCTGACATCACTGAGCCACAGATTCAATCCTGTAACCAGAGCCAGTGCACACAGATGTAAGGTGGTACACAGTCAAAATACAAAGGTACCGTCCAGACAACTACATGTGCACGTCGGCACCCCCTGGGCTTGTGCAATCCAGTCTGTGCAGCCATACTTGGCTCCCCTATGAGCCGGATCCACAAATCTGTGGACCTGAACCCGCACATCTTTAGATATGGGATATAATAAACATCCACTGAGTTCAGAAGAGTGTCACTTGCAAGCCTGAAGATTCTAACACCCTGTGCAATGGACTGGGGCGGAGGGCTCGCTGCTAGCTCTGGCCTCCCAGTCAGCATCTCTGGGACCCTGGTCTTGTGATGGAACCTCCTGGGTCTCAGTATGCCCTTTTATGAAGTAAGGAAATCACTGAGGTCTGTGTGCGTGCTCAGTCTCTCAGTCGAGTCCAACTCTTCGTGACCCCCTGGATGTAGCCTACCAGACTTCTCTATCCATGGAATTTTCCAGGCAAGAATACTGGAGTGGGTTGCCATTTCCTCCTCCAGGGGATCTTCNTGTGCGTGCTCAGTCTCTCAGTCGAGTCCAACTCTTCGTGACCCCCTGGATGTAGCCTACCAGACTTCTCTATCCATGGAATTTTCCAGGCAAGAATACTGGAGTGGGTTGCCATTTCCTCCTCCAGGGGATCTTCCCTATCCAGGGATTGAGACCACATCTTCTGCACCTCCTGCATTGGTAGGCGGATTCTTTACCACTAGTACACCAGGGAAGCCCTCTTACTGAGGTCTGGAATGTTGCTGATCTATGTCGCATGGAGCCATTACCCCTAGCATGTGTACCATTATTTCTATATCTCTCTCTATCCAGCATCTGACCACAGTAGCTGCTATAAAACACACTTATGTTTCTCTTTGCCATGTATGGTTCACTTTATTGAAGCAGAATATCAACCTCCCCTCAGTCTCGTCTTCCTCCTGGTTGAAAATGCTGCCATGTAAAGACACTGTGAGATTGGCAGATGTCCAGAGCAGTGAAGCAGACACTGATATTTCTTACAGAGCTTGGGCTTTAAAAAATAAATAAATAAATAAATACACTGCTGACATCTTAAGTTGTCAAAGGCCATGCTCCTGTCCTAGCTGGCTGCCAATCTAACCCAGCTCTGCTGATGCTGACATAATTCATTCTGCCTGACTGAGCAACTAGGCAACTTTCACAAAGTCCCCATCTGTTTAACAAGCAACTGACTTAACACAGTGCTTCCATTAAGTGAGATGTTTATGTTGAATTACTCTATAACCACCTGTGCAGGACTCAGGCACTCTTTGCAGAATGTGACGGTGATGGTTGGGAGTGGAGATCTGGCTCATGTATTTTAAGTGAGGGCTAAGATTCTGTAATTCAGGGTTTCCACCGCTCTGGCTGTGGAAGAAGGCACTCCCACTGAGGAAAAGGGAACTGCCCTCAGGGCCAGGGTTCAAGCAGGTGCTAAGGAGCTCCACGGACAACCAGGAAGGGCCAAGACCTCATTACATGGGCACATTCTAAGTACCGCTTCTTTGTGATGCAATTACCTTAAAATGTCTTCAATTACTGACATTTGTGAAAATATAAAGATGGCCACCCTGCATGAGCTGTGCTTTGGAGAATAATGAGAAACTTGAGTCCTGAGAAATCAACAGTGACAGCACAGGGCAAATACAGCCAGAGAACTGGGGTGTGTTATTCCTAAACATTCGTTCTAATTGCGGCATCACTGTGCCCTCTGAACAAAGCAGCTCGAAAGGAATCCAGAGGATACCTCAACCATCCCCCCTCCTTTTTAAAACTGTTTTTTTTTTTTATTGAAATATAATTCACATGCCACATAATTCACCCTTTTAAATAATAAAATTCAGCAGGTTCTTAGCATTCACAAAGCTGTGCCACAATCACCATTATCCAACCCAGAACATTTTCATCTCCCCACAAAGACACCCCACAGCCAGCAGGGGTTACTCCACTGCCACCCTCGCCCTCGTCAGTGGCTCAACTAATCTACTTTCTATCTACAATTGATCTGTTTATTCTGGCCATTTCCTGTACAGTAGACATGTTGACATGCTCTTGAGCTCAGTTGTGTCCAACTTTTTGCAACCCCATGGACTGTAGCCTGTCAGGCTCCTCTGTCCTTGGAATTTTCCAGGCAAGAATACTGGAATGGGTTGTCATTTCCTATTCAAGGATCTTCCCAACCCAGGGATCAAACCCTCATCTCTTTGCATCTCCTGTACTGGCAGGTGGATTACTTTGCCACTGGACCACCTGAATGGGAGTCATGTACAGCAAATGCAGTCATACACATATGTGATCTTTTGTGACTGATCTCCTTCACTGAACTGAGCCAATTGTTTTCAAGGCTCCTTCATGTTAGAACATGAATCAGTACTACACTGCTTGTTATGACTGAATTATATTCCATCATGTGGATGTACATTTAATTTATCCATTCAGCAGAGGCTGGACATTTTGACTGTTTCCGCTCTGGTGCTATTATGAATGATGCTGCTATGGACATTCATGTACAAGTTTCAGGTGGTCATATGTTTTCAATTTAAGCTACGGAGAAGGCAATGGCACCCCCACTCCAGTACTCTTGCCTGGAAAATCCCATGGACAGAGGAGCCTGAAAGGCTGCAGTCCATGGGGNGCTATGGACATTCATGTACAAGTTTCAGGTGGTCATATGTTTTCAATTTAAGCTACGGAGAAGGCAATGGCACCCCCACTCCAGTACTCTTGCCTGGAAAATCCCATGGACAGAGGAGCCTGAAAGGCTGCAGTCCATGGGGTCACTGAGGGTCGGACACGACTTACTGACTTCACTTTCATGCACTGGAGAAGGAAATGGCAACCCACTAATTCTAAACTCACAGAAAGTTGCAAAAATAGTACTGAGAAGTCCTGGGTACCCTTCACGCAGTTTCTTCCAGTGGTTACACTGACGTAACTATTGCATAATGCTCACCCTCACTTAATGATTAACTAGCAAAACTGACTCTGGTATAATGTGCATATGCAGTTCTGCCTCCTCTTTTATAAGAAACCAAGGTTCAGAAATTCAGAAATTTGCCCAAGATCACAGGAAAGTTACAACTGACATGCTGGCTCTAGCAATTTTTCACTATGCTGTCTCTTTTATTTTAGATGGACCATGCCCACCACCTGCCCTCCCCACTCCCTCACAAAAGAATAAAACAAACTGTTTCCTAACCTATCCTTTTCTGTCCTTATCATCTGTCACCTCCTCATTCCTGTCACTTCTCTGCTGCTGAAGTTCTAGCCAGACAGCTAGTTTGAGTATTCCCTTAAAAGGAGGAACATGAAAAAACAAAGCAAACACAAAAGGTTACTCTAATAATTATTTTAAAATGGTCTGTCTTTTTGGAATTAGCTAGAGGTGGTGGCTGCATAATATTGTGACTGTACTAAATGCCACTGAACTGTTATTTTTTAAATGGTTCCTTTATCTTATGTAAGTTTCACCTTAAGGGGAAAAAAAATGGTGTCTCAACATTTCTTTGAGACTGTTCTTCTTTCCCACATTTAGGATCCTCTGGCTGGAGGTGAAATTACAGAGAAGGCCAACTGACATATTTACTGTACATGATCTTTAGGATGACAGCTGAGAAAACTTTTTGAGTACTATCTATTCAGAGAAGATTCTATCCAGATCATTTAAGAGGAAAAAACTTGAATATAGTTCTACTTCAATGAATTTACACATGCAACATCAGTTCACTCAGTTGTGTCCAACTCTTTGCGATCCCATGGACTGCAGCACACGAGACCTCCCTGTCCATCACCAACTCCTGGAGCTTGCTCAAACTCATGTCCATCAGGTCAGTGATGACATCCAATCATCTCATCCTCTGTCAGACCCTTCTCCTCCTGCCTTCAGTCTTTCCCAGCATCGGGGTCTTTTCCAGTAAGTCAGTTCCTTGCATCAGGTGGCCAAAGTACNTTATCATCTGTCACCTCCTCATTCCTGTCACTTCTCTGCTGCTGAAGTTCTAGCCAGACAGCTAGTTTGAGTATTCCCTTAAAAGGAGGAACATGAAAAAACAAAGCAAACACAAAAGGTTACTCTAATAATTATTTTAAAATGGTCTGTCTTTTTGGAATTAGCTAGAGGTGGTGGCTGCATAATATTGTGACTGTACTAAATGCCACTGAACTGTTATTTTTTAAATGGTTCCTTTATCTTATGTAAGTTTCACCTTAAGGGGAAAAAAAATGGTGTCTCAACATTTCTTTGAGACTGTTCTTCTTTCCCACATTTAGGATCCTCTGGCTGGAGGTGAAATTACAGAGAAGGCCAACTGACATATTTACTGTACATGATCTTTAGGATGACAGCTGAGAAAACTTTTTGAGTACTATCTATTCAGAGAAGATTCTATCCAGATCATTTAAGAGGAAAAAACTTGAATATAGTTCTACTTCAATGAATTTACACATGCAACATCAGTTCACTCAGTTGTGTCCAACTCTTTGCGATCCCATGGACTGCAGCACACGAGACCTCCCTGTCCATCACCAACTCCTGGAGCTTGCTCAAACTCATGTCCATCAGGTCAGTGATGACATCCAATCATCTCATCCTCTGTCAGACCCTTCTCCTCCTGCCTTCAGTCTTTCCCAGCATCGGGGTCTTTTCCAGTAAGTCAGTTCCTTGCATCAGGTGGCCAAAGTACTGGAGTTTCAGCTTCAGCATCAGACCTTCCAGTGAATATTCAGGACTGATTTCCTTTAGGATGGACTGGTTGTATCTCTTTGCAGTCCAAGAGACTCTCAAGAGTCTTCTCCAACACCACAGTTCAAAAGCATCAATTCTTCAGCGTTCAGCTTTCTTTATAGTCCAACTCTCACATCCACACATGACCAACAGAAAGACCACAGCTTTGATCAGATGGACTTTTGTCAGCAAAGTAATATCTCTGCTTTTTAATATGCTGTCTAGGTTGGTCATAGCTTTTCTTCCAAGCAACAAGTATCTTTTAATTTCATGGCTGCAGTCACCATCTGCAGTGATTTTGGAGCCCCCCAAAATAAAGTCTCTCACTGTTTCCATTGTTTCCCGATTTATTTACCATGAAGTGATGGGACCAGATGCCATGGTCTTCGTTTTCTGAATGTTGAGTTTTAAGCTAGTTTTGTCACTCTCCTCTTTCACTTTTATCAAGAGGCTCTTTTGTTCTTCACTTTTTGCAAAACACACTGGTCACAGCAAACACCCTCTTCCAACAATACGAGAGACTATTCCACATGTGAACATTACCAAATGGTCAATACCAAAATCAGATTGATTATATTCTTTGCAGCCAAATATGGAGAAGCTCCTTACAGTCAGCAAAAACAATACCAGCAGCTGTCTGTGGCTCAGATCATGAACACTTTATTGCAAAATTCAGACTTAAATTGAAGAGAAAACCACTAGACCATTCAGGTATCAATCAAATCCCTTGTGATTATACATATGTAACATAGAGAAGTTTTAGTTTAACCCTATGAAAATATTAAAAATGGTTTGAGGTTAGGACTTCCCTGGTGGTCCAGTGGTTAAGAATCTGCCTTGAAATGCAGGGGACACAGGTTCAATTTCCTGGTCAAGGAAGTAAGATTCTACATGCCATGGAGCAACTAAGCCTGAATATTGTAATTACTAAGCCCATAATCTCTACAGCCCCGTGAACTGCAACCAGAGAACTTGTGCACCACAACCAAAGATCCTGCATGATGCAAGAAGACCTCACATGCTGCAACTAAGACCCAATGCAGTCTTAAATTTTTTTTTTTTCTAAATGGTTTGAGGTTAAGGATAAAGACAGAAGCCACATTAAATAATGGTGGGGGACTGCTTACAGCCCTGGAAATTCTAAAGAATATATCAAACAGAATTCACAGTTACAGTGTTTTCTTTCCCTTACCTCTTCAGACGATGCTCAATCTAAGACATTAATTGTTGAGTCTTCTGTTAAAATGCAGAGGAAGGAAATAGAGAGGAGTGCAAGTCTAGAGACCTCCTAACCTCTAATGGACCTCAGTGCTCTCATCTTCATAATGAGGGAACTGGACTAGTGATCTCCACTCTTCCTCCCTCTGACCCACTCTGTGACTTTACCATGATTTTGGGTCTGGCTCCCAGTCCAAAGACTTCCCAGGTGGCACTAGTGGTAAAGAACCCACTTGCCAATGCAGGAGATGCAAGAGACACAGGTTTGATCCCTGGGTGGGAAAGATCCCCTGGAAAAAGGCATGGCAACCCACTCCAATATTCTTACCTGGAGAATCCCCATGGACAGAGAAGCCTGGCAGGCTCCAGTCACTGGGGTTGCAAAGAGTCAGACAGGACTGAAGCAACTTAGCACAGCACAGACCCAGTCCACACGACTGAACAGGGACAGGGAGTTCAGGTAACTGGGATTCTTCAGGGAATGGTTCAGCAGCCTCAACCTTCACCCCATCCCAACCTGTTGGACCACTGCTCAGGAGAGAAAACCAGAAAGAATATAAAGTAAAAAGTCCAAGATTACTAACCTTCCATTAAAAACACATACCTCAAGGACACACATACCTCAAGGATTGAACCAAGAAGATATAACAATTACAAATATTCATGCACCCAACATAGGAGCATCTCAATACATATGGCAAATGATAATAACCATAAAAGGAGACACCAACAATAACAGAATAATAGTGAGGGAGTTTAGCAACCCCCCTTACACCCACAGACAGATCATCCATACAAAATAAATAAGGAAATACAAGCTTTAAGTGACTCAACAGACTAGATAGATTTAATTGATGATTTTGGACATTCCACCCGAAAGTGGTGAATACACTTATTCTCTAGTGCCAGAGAACATTCTCCAGGATAGACTACATCTGGAGAAGGCAATGGCACCCCACTCCAGTACTCTTGCCTGGAAAATCCCATGGACGGAGGAGCCTGGTAGGCTACAGTCCATGGGGTCGCTAAGAGTCGGACACGACTGAGTGACTTCCCTTTCACTTTTCACTTTCATGCACTGGAGAAGGAAATGGCAACCCACTCCAGTGTTCTTGCCTGGAGAATCCCAGGGACGGGGGAGCCTGGTGGGCTGCCGTCTATGGGGTCGCACAGAGTTGGACACAACTGAAGCGACTTAGCAGCAGCAGACTATATCTTGGGTCATAAATCAAGTCTCAGAAGATTTAATAAAACTGAAACAGTATCAAGCATCTTTTCTGACCACAATACTATGAGATTAGAAATTAATCTAAGGAACAAAACTATAAAAAATACAAAAACAAGGATGCTAAACAATGCACTGCTAAGTAACCAAGTGATTACTACAGAGATTAAGTAGGAAATAAAAATACATAGAAATAAATGACAACAAAAACAATGACCAAAAACCTATGGGACACAGTAAACACAGTTCTAATTTACAGCAATTCAATCCTCAAAAAACAAGAAAACTCTCACATAAACAATCTAATCTTACACCTAAAGTGACTAGAGAAAGAACAAAGAAAACTCAAAGTCAGTAAAAAGCAATGAAATCATAAAGATCATAGCAGAAATAAATGAAGTACAAATGAAGAAAACAATAGCATCAATAAAAGTAAGAGTTGGTTCTTATTTTTTAAAAAATTGATAAACCTTAGCCAGACTCAAGAAAAAAAGGGAGAGGACTCAATAAAATTAGAAATGAAAAAAGTGAAATCACAACCGACACTGTAGAAATACAAAGGATTACAAGAGACTACCTCAAGCAACCGTATGCCTATAAAATGGACAAACTGGAAGAAATGGACAAATTCTTAGAAAGGGACAACCTTCCAAAAGTCCCAGAACCAGATGGCCTCACAGGTGAATTCTACCAAATATTTCAAGAAGAGCTAAAACTTATCCTTCTAAAACTTTCCCCAAAAATTGCAGAGGGAAGAACACTCCCAAATTTGTTCTATGAGACCACCACCCTGATACCTAAACCAGACAAAGCTATCACACACAAAAAAATATAGACCAATATGACTGACGAACAAAGATGCAAAAATCCTCAACAAAATACCAGCAAACAAAATCCAACAACACATTAAAATGATCATAGACTATCATCAAGTGGGATTTATCACAGTAATGCAAGGATTCTTCAAAATACACAAAATCAAATACACAAAGTACACAAAATCATAATATACCATATTAACAAAGAATAAAAATTATATGATCATATAGATACAGAAAAAGCTTTTGACAAAATTCAACACCCATTTCTGATTTTTAAAAAATCTCCAGACAATGGGCATATAGGGAACCTATATAATAAAGGCAATATATGACAAGCCCAGGGCTTCCTAGGTGGTGCTAATGGTAAAGAATTTGCCTGCAATGCAGAAGACCAGGAGACCTGGGTTCATTCCCTAGGTAGGGAAGATCCTCTGGAGGAGGGCATGGCAATCCACTCCAGTATTCTTGCCTGGAGAACCCCCATGTGGCCCCCAAGGAGCCTGATGGGCCACAGTCCATAGGGTCACAAAGAGTTGGACATGACTGAAGCAACTTAGCACACACACACTGTTTGCTGTGACAAATCCACAGCAAGCATCATTCTTAACGGTGAAAAACTGAGAACATTTCCCCTAAGATCAGGGACAAGACAAGGATAGTCACTCTCTCCACTCCTATTCAACATAGTTTTGGAAATCCTCACCATGGCAATCAGAGAAGAAAAAGAAATACAATTTGGAAAAGAGAAAGTAAAACTGTCACTGTTTGCAGTGACATATTACCATACATAGAAAATCCTAAAGATTCCACCAGAAACCCTACTAGACTTAATCATTGAATTTGGTAAAGTTACAGGACACAAAATTAATGCACAGAAATCTCTTGCATTCTTATATGCTAACAATGAAAGATCAGCAACAGAAATTTAAAAAACAATCTATTTACCATCACAACAAAAATAATAAAATATCAAGGAATAAATATACCTAAGAAAGCAAAAGACCCATATTCAGAAAACTATAAAACACTTTCATCAGAAAGAAATCAAAGAGGACACAGATGGGAAAATACATCATATTCTTGGATTGAAAGAATCAATATAGTGAAAATGAAAACACTACCCAAAACAATCTACAGATTCAATGCAATCTGTAACAAATTACCATAGCATTCATCATGGTATTAGAACAAAAAAATTTACAATTTGTATGGAAACACAAAAGACCCCAAATAACCAAAGTAATCTCGAGAAAGAAAAACAGAGCTGGAGGAACCAGGCTCCCTGACTTCAGACTACTATATGAAAAAGCTATAGTAATCAAAACAGTGTGGTTCTCTCTCTCTCTCTCTCTCTCTCTCTCTCTCTCTCACACACACACACACACACACACACACACAACAGAAATATAGATCTATAAAATAGGTATAGAATAAAAAGCCCAGAGATAAACCCACATACCTACGGTCACTATATGACAAAGGAGGAAAGAATATACAATGGAGAAAAGACTGTCTCTTCAATAAGTGATACTGAGAAAACTGGATAGCTACATGTAAGAGTGAAATTAGAATACTAACACCATACACAAAAATAAACTCAAAATTGATTAAATATCTAAATGTAAGGCTGGAAACTATAAAACTCTTAAGAGAAAAACATAGGCAGAACACTCTGACATAAATTGCAGCAAGATCCTCTTTGACGCACTTCCTAGAATAATAGAAATAAAAACAAAAATTTAAAAATGGGACCTGATTAAACTTAAAAACTTTTGCAGCATTAACAAGATGAACAGATAACCCTCAGAATGGGAGTGTGTGCAAGCGTAGTTGCTCAGTCAGGTCTGACTCTTTGAAGCATCATGGACTGTAGCCCACCAGGCTCCTCTGTCCATGGGATTTCTCAGGCAAGAATACTGGAGGGGTTGCCATTTCGTTCTCCAGGGGAATCTTCTTGACCCAGGGATCAAATCCACTTCTCTTGCATCTCCTGCATTAGAAGGCATGGATTCTTTACCACCAGTGCCACCTGGGAAGCCCATGAGAATGGGAGAAATATTTGCAAATGAAGCAACAAAAGATTAATCTCCAAAATATACAAACAGCTTATGGAGCTCAATATCAAAAAACAAGCAATCCAATCAAAAATGGGTGGAAGATCTAAATTGATATCTCTCCAAATAAGACATACAGATAGCCAAGAGGCAAATGAAAAGATACTCAACATCACTAATTATCAGAGAAATGCAAATCAAAAGTACACTATGGTATCACCTCACACTGGCCAGAAAGGCCATCATCAAAAAAATCTACAAACAATAAATGCTGGAGAAGGTGTGAAGAAAAGGGAACCCTTTTACACTGTTGGTGGGAATGCAAATTGGTACAGCCACTGTACCAATATTGTAGAGAATAGTATTGAGGCTCCCTGAAAAACTAAACATAGAACCCAGCAATCCCACCACTAGGCATATACCCTAAGATAACCACAACTCAAAATGACACAAGTACCCTCAATGTCCATTACAGCACTATTTACAATAGCCATCTAGGAAGCAGCCTAGATGTCCATCAACAGTTGAATGAATAAAGAAGATGCAGTATGTACATACACAATGGAATATTGCTCAGCCATAAAGAGGGATGAAGTTGAGTCAGTGGAAGTGAGATGGATGAACCTAGAGTCTGTCATACAGACTGAATTAAGTCAGAAAGAGAAAAACACACATTGTATATTAAGACATATATATGGATTCCAGAAGAATGGTACTGATGAGCACACTTGCAGCACAGGAACAGACATGCAGACGTAAAGAACGAACTTGTGTACACAGCAAGGGGGTGGGGGGGACAAACTGACAGACAGTGTTGACATATATACAGTACTATGGATAAAACTGATAGCTGGTGGGAAGCTGCTGTATAACACAGGGAGCTCAGCTCGGTGCTCTGTGATGACCTGGAGAGGTAGAACAGGGCAGAGGGTAGGAGGGAGACTCATGAGGAAGGGGATATATGTATACATATAGCTGATTCACGATAGTGTGTAGCAGAAACACAACACTGTAAAGCAACTATATTTCAATTTTTTAAAAAACCACATATCAAAAAGGTAAATAAAATAAGAATGGGGGTGCAAATGGCCTATTGTGTGTTCTCATCTTTTCATAGGAAAAACTGAGAACTGTCACAAAATCATGAAGAAAGGCCATTTTCTAGAATGAATACTCTTTCTAAAATGAATACTTTTCATATAATGAAAATATAATGGATGTAATTTCAAAAGGAGAGGCCAATTATTACAATTTTTGCTAAGTGACCAAAAACTCTGAAAAAGAACGGGTTGGTGGGGAGCAGTGTTGGTGGTGGGGGCAAAGAGATTAGGGAAGCATGGAGGTAGAACAAAGAACAAGCATGGAATTGTTACAACTCCAAGGCTCTTCCACACACAGAGTTGCGGCCAAACACACACTCCTGTTCCCTTCCTTCTAATTCTGGCCCAAGTTCTTCATGGTACTAACTTTAGAAAAAGGCTGATCTGCCTCACTGAGTTATTTTACTCACGTTACCTACAAAGATGGCATAAAAAAGACCTCTGTAAGAAACTCCACCTCCGAATGATCTGCAACATCAACATTTTTGCAACAGCTTTCATCTCCAAGAGACAAACCACAATTGGCTGCTTCAAGTGATCTAGGTTGGTATAGTGTTACATAACTGACTTTAGAATTTCGAATATTTCCAGGCACAGAAAGACAAAATGGTAGACAACACTGACAAAGACTGTTACTTGCCACTCAATAATTATGTTTCATTAGGTGGGCACACAGCCACCTAGAATAGAGGCACTCCCTACACTTTCCAGTCCACCTCCCAGAGAGGTGTGGCCCTATGATTATACCTCTAGCCAGTGGGATATAACTGGTGGCTGCTAGCAAGTTTTTTTTTTTTTTTAAACAATTAGTCCTCTTTGGGAGACAGGGAGATGATGGGGAGCCTTGGTTTGTAGCATTCCCATTTTCCGTGATACACATTCCCACCATAGCTGACTTCAATCTTCCACCTTGATGGCATTGAACACAGAGTTGAGAAGAACACACCAGTTGGTACCAACCAGCTTCAGCACATCACTGGATGTATGTAATTTTGGGTAAATGGCCTTAAAGAAGGAGGGATGTCTCAATGGCTGGGGGCATGCCCTTCCTCCTTTGTCCCCTCTACTGGCTAGACCGTACATATGACTGGTCAAAGTCCAACCATTAGAATGGACCATAGGGAGGAATAACAGTCACGACAGAGAAGCCTTGGACTGCAAGGAGATCCAACCAGTCCATTCTGAAGGAGATCAGCCCTGGGATTTCTTTGGAAGGAATGATGCTAAAGCTGAAGCTCCAGTACTTTGGCCACCTCATGCGAAGAGTTGACTCATTGGAAAAGACTCTGATGCTGGGACGGATTGGGGGTAGGAGGAGAAGGGGACGACTGAGGATGAGATGGTTGGATGGCATCACGGACTCGATGGACATGAGTCTGAGTGAACTCCGAGAGATGGTGATGAACAGGGAGGCCTCGCGTGCTGCAATTTATAGGGTCGCAAAGAGTTGGACATGACTGAGCGACTGAACTGAACTGGTCACTGAGCTGGTCTGAGAATGCTTATATGCAGACTTCATTTACATGACAATTGTCAGAAAGAGGAAAATTTGTATCTTTTAAATGGAACTGATACTTGGAGTTTTCTCATTCACAGTGTAATCTATCCCAGGATGTCCCTAGGACAGTGCTTGCACTGCAGAGGATGGAAGTTCAATCCCTCCCTGGGGAACTAAAATCCTGCAAGCCATGTAGAGCAGCCAAAAAAAAAAAGAAAGAAATCTACCCCAACTAAGAGATCGTGCTTGCTACATGGGGTAAGTAAAGAACTCAGATCTGAAACAATGAAAAAGTATCTGAAGCTTTCTGGGAGGACAAAGAGGACAGAGGGTGAATGGAGAAGCCAAAGGGGGAAGGGACTTGAAAAGGAGGTTCTTGCCTCTCTCCACCTGAGCCCCTCTCCTCTTTGACCCACAGAATCCTACAAAGAGTGCACCCACAGACCCCTCCTAATGCATGTGGGCCACAGCTCCCAGACCAAAAGAGCAGGCTCTGGGAGGACTCCTCAACTAAGAGGGGGTCCAGATCCTCAGCCTGAGAAGACCGACTGTTCTCAGACCTCTTTCTTCTACAGCATTTTCCCAAGCAAAGAGGAGAAATGAGAACCATATAAAGGTCACTCGAGGGACAGACTAAGGGGACTCTGAGGCAACAGTTAGCAGTTTAGTGTATTCTGCTTTGCTGGAATTTACTTAAAATATAAACTTGGGCATGGGCTGAGCCCTGCTATGATCTTTGGGTTGTACTGTGGGTTTCAGACAAATGTAGAAAGACGAACTTAGAATGTAGGTCAAATTTATTATTACACGTGAACTCCTCCTAAAAGTCAAACTGTAAATGAAGATAATTTTGTCACGAGTATATTCTATTTACTTTCAAAACACTCCTTCTGACATCTCTAGGGACCAATTTTGGACACATCAAACAAGCAATTGAGCAGTGCTGAGTGTCTAGCACATCACTGTGCTCGCTCTGGGAGGCCCCAACAGGGATATTCGCCATTCACTCCACACCTGAATGGTTTCTGTCTGTACACTGATGTGACTTCCATCTCTTAACAAGTTCAGATCCAAGAACCCTTGTACCATCAGCATGATTTGCAATCCTTCATCCCCACCCACACCAGCCTGCCTCCCAGTGCTGGTGACACTAAGAACTTGACGTGGGTTGATGGTGGGCACTGGGGGGCACTCTCTATGAGACAGGAGGAAGTGTGGGGAAGAGCCAGACCAAGCCAGCAAAAAGAGAGGAAGTAGCCTGGCTGAGGTACACACAGATGATGAACACTTGTGTACAGAGTGGCTCTGAAAGCAACTAAATAAAGCATAGAGAGTTTTAAGCTATGACAAACCTAGACAACGTATTAAAGAGCAGAGGCATCACTTTGCCAACAAAGGTCTGTCTAGTCAAAGCCATGGTTTTTCCAGTAGTCATGCACAGGTGTGAGAGTTGGACCATAAAGAAAGCTGAGCACCAAAGAATTGGTGCTTTCAAACTGTGGTGTTGGAGAAGACTTCTGAGAGTCCCTTGGAAAGTAAGGAGATCAAACCAGTCAATTCTAAAGGAAATCAGCCCTGAATATTCATTGGAAGGACTGATGCTGAAGTTGAAGCACCAATACTTTGGCCACCTGATGAGAAGAGCCAGCTCCCTGGAAAGACCCTGATGCTGGAAAAGATTGAAGACAAAAGAAGAGGGCATCAGAGGATGAGACGGTTAGATACCATCACCAACTCAATAAACATGAGTTCGAGCAAACTTCGGGAGCTAGTAAAGGACTGGGAAACCTGGCAGGCTGCAGTCCATGGGGTCACAAAGAATCAGACACGACTGAGCAACTAAACAACAGTTCTGAGACAGAGACCAGGCCAGAACAAAACTTCCAGTCACGTACCATCTAGAATCCTGACAGCATCTCACATTTACAGGGACAAAGAGTTTTTCAAAGATTTGCAGATACTTGCTACAACTATTTAAGACATAACCACTATCACTCTCAAACATCCAGCCCTGGATAGACCCATCCAGGTTCACATCTTGGCTCTGACATTCACCAACTATAACAAACGACATGGATTTTCCTAGCCTCAGTTTCTCGATTTTAAAAATGAAGATCATCAAGCATACTCTGCTGGGTGGTGGTAAACATTGGAGAGAACTGATAAAAAGCACACATGCCAGAGGTTGGCATAAAACAATACTCTACAGATAAGAGTTATATAAACATCAGGAAAGAATATATATGGCTACTGTGGATATGCAATAAAAATTGAAAGTGATCAGGTTGATGGCATCGTTTTAAATTATAAAAAGTATAATCTGAAATGAATCAACATTATTACATAAATTACACCTCAATAATCTGGGTCCCTGACAGAGAAAAAAGAGATAAATTCAGACAAAATCTGGCACTGTTCCTCCAGCACTATCTTGTGAACTATCTCCAATTTCACACTTTTGTCCACAACCATCATTTCTATTTCTGTATGTATCAAAAAGTGCCTCTATTCTCCTGGATAAGAAGGGAATTCTGCCCATTTTCCTTTTTAATAGAGGTCTCACATCTGCAGGTCACCCTTTTTATTGCACTGGATAACTGGCTAAATCCCAAAATTCAGTTTAAAACTGAGGGAAATAAGCCCATCTCTGTAAAATAAGTTGACTTGCTAAGAAGTCTGTCTTAGGCAACTCAGTTCCTAAGAGGTAAATGAACACCAAAACTAAACTGCCTTTTGTTGCCAGAAAATGTGTGTCTAAGCACATCGTTCACTTCCTTCAAATATAATTCTGAATAAAAGGAAGAGAGCTGTTTCTGAAATCCAATATTCAAGTTAAACAGAAAAGATTCTCATGATTAAGCAATTTAGAGCATGTACGGGAAGGCATGGGGTCCATGGAGGGAGGCTGTGAGCTGATCAACAGGGAGTGTGAATTAATTCTTCAGTAACAACAACTTAAAAAAGATGACTGTGAGTTAAAAATGCCCTGACTTGGCACTAGCATGGTGTGTCATCAAGACTGTCTGCAATTTTGAGCCAACAATTATGCAATGTCTAAATTATATTTGTAGTTTGTTACTTCAAGTGTCACAGAAATAACTCCTAGGCATTTTAGTTATGCATAAAAGCTATGGAATCTTCCTGAGTGAATATATGTTACATGGAAGTACATATTTTGTACTAAAACTTAGCTAAAGCTAAAACTGAAACAGAAGCAAGAAAACAAACTCACTTGTCAAACTCATCAAAGAGATCACAACTTGGCAGTTTCCAAAGAGCAAGTCGAAACTGTGTGGCTGGAAAACAAATGGAGTATTAGGAATAAAAGCAATCATGACTTCCTAGGTCAATCACGACTTCCTGGTAAACCACTTTATCCTCTGCCCTCCCCCAAATCCACTTCAAACTGGTATGATTACCTATGACTTATTCCCTGGTGAAAATTCATGATAAGACTACAACTAGTCAGCACTACTTAAGGGGGCACCTAAAATAGAAACACTCTAAGGACACTTTCCAAAGATCCCAGAAAAATAATATGCTTAATCTGAAAATAATCATAACCAAAAATTACCACATCAGATGATTCAGAAAATGATATTGATACAGAACTCAATATTCTGTAGGTTTAAACGTATCAAACTCTCTACCATGTATTCTAAATACACACACAGGATCAGCTGAATAAGGAAAATCTAACTCAGGAAACTATAGACTTGTCACCTAAAAGGCTTTCAGGATTTCTAAAAAATCTAGAATGTAAAGCAAAGCAGTGGTCAGTAAGCAGAGGGAAAATTGTTTCATCATTAGTGGGTGGAGCAATTCTCTCTAAATTTAGCAAAAACAAAATATCCTCTGATTAAATTAAAAGACTGACCAAAGATCTAGAGCTTACTGATGACATAAAACTCCTAGGTAAAGAGGCAAAATGGGAGATAGGAGGAAGTTAACCCACAGAGTTGTCTTGTTAATTCTCAACTGGAATAAAGTAAGGCATCGAACTCATGAATTACATTGGTAAAACAAAAGTGGGAAAAACAGTTTCTCAACAACAACAACAACAATCTCTCTCTCTTCATTCTTTTATTCTACACTGACTCAAAAGGAATGGGGATTTACATATTAAAATATAATTCCTTTCACCCAATCTCAAAAATCACATCCTCAGGAATCACTATGAAACAAAATGATTAAAAGACCTTAAAATTATATAAAAACATAAGGTTCACATCAAACACCAGTCATAGTATTACTGACCTGATGTTCTTATCCCATAGGGTAAATCAAACTTATCGCTACCGTAGAAGGAAGCAGTATTTTTAAAATCAGCTGCACACAGAAAAGGGTGAAACTGATGATACCTGGAAGAAAAGGATGAAGAATGACTTTCCCAAATGTGTATAATATTTGCAGGTTTTAAAAATTACAACTGTAAAAAACTGTAGTATGTCATTCCTATCATTATATTGACTATAAAATGAGCATATAATTATTTTTAAGATTCTTTCAAAATCATCTTAAACACTATTTAAATGTTACATAGAATAGGATAGGCAATGGAACTACACACCCAGAATGGAAATGCTTTCCAGGTAGTGAAACCAAAATTATGTAACAGCTTGGGGGAGGGGACACAAAATTTAAATACAAGTGAACCCCAATGACAGCCATCTACAGGAAGAAACAAAAGAACAAATGAGGGAAAATAGAAGTATAAATGCTGATCCACTCCCCAAAGAAAAGATACCATATATATAAAGCTGTTGTCAGCAGTGAAAACTAAAATACACTAAAAGCTAGAGGTAACTAGAACTGCTCTCTCTCCTGATGTCATTAAATTAAAAATATACTCAAGAATGACGGGTGTCTTCTTATTGCTTCCCTGCCCCGCTTCTATACTCGGGTACTCTCTCAGTCAAGAACGTTTCATGAGGCATCTCTGTTTTTTTAATGGTCCCTTCTTTCCGCCTTTACCAGTTTTGTTCTTCCTAAATAAGCAAACTGCAGGCGGAGATCAGAGTGCCCCTGGGGTTTCAGAGGCCACATGACAAAATGAAAATAAGAAGCACTAGAATAGGAATGAGAGCTTTCCCAGTGGCGCAGTGGTAAAGAGTCCACCTTCGAGTGCAGGAATCATGGGTTCAATCCCTGGGTTGGGAAGATTCCCCCGGAGGAGGGCATGGCAACCCACTCCAGTATTCTTGCCTGGAGAATCTCATGGATAGAGGAGCCTGGTGGGCTACAGTCACAAGAGTCAGAAACAACTGAAGCGACTGAGCATGCACGCATAAGGATGAATTAGCTTCAGCTTTATGCTGGTTTTGCTACTCAGGAACTACTAACCTGGGCAAGTCACAGGAGCTCAAGATCTCCAGGGCTGAACTGAGAACTGACACCATGTTCAGACTAAGCAAAGAGTTGAGGGACCATCCCTTTCTACTTAAGAAGAGTGTGTATGTCAGATTCAGTTGTGACAAGTGTTAGCAGCCTGGGGAGGGGGATCCCAGCCAATTTCAAAAGGTCATTATCTGTATCAGAGTTGATCTCTAAGCTTTGGATCTGCTCTGGGAAGACAAGTGTCAGGTCTCCTGACTTAAAATTTCTAAATGAAGTAATTGTTCAACACTGTGAGCAAAGAATGTGGCCTGCCATTTCAGTAAACAAAGGATGTTGAAGCCTTTAACTCTTTAGCTCCTCCATCTGAACCCCAACTGCACTCTGTCGGGAATTCAGGAAGAAAAACAAAAACAGGATACTGGACCCAGATAGCTATGATGCATATCCAAGGAGCAACTTCAATAATCCAGTCTCTTGCATCTTCCCACACATAGANGCTTACCAGTGCCTCAAAACACATTCCTTGGAAAATTTACCTATTACTTTACAGAACAAGGAAGCATGAGTAAGTGAGATTGTCGTTTTTGCCTCACCAGTTCATGGTTTAGTTGAAACCAAAGAAGGGTGAGAAACATTTTTTTCCCTTCAAAATGTAAACTGAATCTACTCGTGAAGGTCATTGTGTACGCCACCTGAGAAAAATTTTGGAAGCTTTTTCACTCTCTCATGTGTCATGGGCAACTCACAGCATCCATACACAAGCTGCGAAGCAAACGGGACAGCCAGGATATTTGTGTGTGATAAGCATGTCGAGTTCTTCTGCTTACTCACAGGAAAAAACTTGCAGAAATAAATGAAGTCTCTAATTGTAAGTCTATAAATGAAACAACCATTTTGCTTTGAGCCAAAGATTCAAAGCAACATCAGTTAGGATTTAACCCAGAGTGCCTGGTTTACAGGGGAACAAAGCCCTTCAACATAGCTCCAATAACCAAAACGAGTTTCAAAATCCTGACATTAAACAATATATAGCAGCTTCTTGGCTGCAGATGCCACTATTAATAAGACCAGGGTCCCTAAAACACCCTTACAAAGTTTAAACCAGAAATCAATTATTCACCTAGAGTGTGAGTAGAGTTTCAAGGGAAAGCAGGAATCTCTGGCAGAAATCACATGCTTATTTCTTCTCAAATTATGATACATAACTGAATAGATGAGTAATCTACATAGGCCAGAGGCTTCCTTGGTGGCTCAATGGTAGAGTATCCACCTGCCAATACAGGAGACTGGGTTTTGATCCCTGGGTCGGGAAGATCCCTTGGAGTAGGAAACAGCAACCCACTGCAGTATTCTTGCCTGGGAAATCCCATGGACAGAGGAGCCTGGTGGGCTAGAGTCCATGGGGTTGCAGAGTCAGACAGGACTGAGTGAGGACACACTACATATACCAAAGTGGGCTCAATCTTGACAACGGTTTTTCCTTCTCTTTAATAATTAAAGTATATTTTTAAAGTTCATAAAAAGCTCATATGTCCATCATTTCACTTAAGGCTCAAAATAAGCTTGATAAATGGATGTGTGGGTATCATTTCCTTGACGAATGAAGGAACTGAAAATTTCTCAGGGTGAGTTGTCCCAGCTCACACAGTGTAAGAAACAGAAGCAGACTAAGTGTGGCCATTGCTTCTCACAGTTCTATGCCTGTCCATCAAGACAAAATGCATGAAGGAAACCCAAATGAGAAAATTCAAACAGACAACTTCCTGAGAGTGCATCGTTGGTGGGCAGAGTTCCAAAAGTGCAAATTCAGACACAGTGGACAGGAGAGAGCTGCAGGGCAGGCTCCCCAAAGTGATATGGCAAGGGTCTGCACTAGCCGATGACTTGTTAACATGCACATTCCTCAGCCCCTACTACACCTGAGTTTCTGGGGCTTGGGGACATGTATTGAAACAAGCACCCTCCAGTCTGATTCTTATGCTGACCCAAATTAAAATTTGAGAATCACTGCTCTAGGATTCTCAAGGGAACCATGGAGGAAACAAATAACAAATGTACTGAACTACAGAGACCATAACAGACGTTACGGTGACGACCCCATTAGACGGCAAGACCCATGAGAGCAGGACTTGTCCATCATTTTATTTCCATGTATGTATCTGCATCTAACAAAACATGTTACACAGAAGACGCTAAGTAGACAGTCATTGAATGGAGTTTCAGATCTCATAACTAGATGTTCTCCATTAATTTTTTACTCAAAATGCCCAGCACATGGCCAATGCCCAGTGAATAATGGCTGATTAGAATCATTATGATGTATGTGTATTATATATGTGTCAAGGCCCCTGATAAAATGCTTTTTGTATATTATCTAATGTAATCTTCACAACCACCTTGTGAGGGCTATAGTAAGCTCGTAATTTCCATTTCACAGATAAGCATACTGAAGCTCAGAGAAACAGTAACTTTCCTGAGCTGACAGACTGCAGAACAGGTCTCAAACCCGTATCTATCAGACCAGAGTCCGCACACTGTACTGTTGCTCTCCAGGTGTGAGCTTTTACGGATGGGTGCAGGTCTATTCTTCTCATACCAGGCTAAGCATTACACAAGGTCTAATCTGTCCATCCTGCCAGCCCCCTAAGCAGTGACAATCCTAGGAACTGGTGAAATGGAGATCAAGTTCAGAGTCAAAAGTTGTGCTGAAATAAAACTCTACTACTCACAACCCTGTTCTTCGCTACCCCATTCTTCTGGATTTCAGTAAACCTGTTGTTTTTTCCTCCAAGTGTCCTAAAGGAGTGATTCTCAAACTTCAGTATGCTTAAGATTCAAACTGGAGGGCTCTTATTTAAGGCGCCTCCTTGAGCCCCAGAGAACCATAACAGTGTTACTTATAAAAACTACGCAAAAACCCTATGCAATGACACTTGAAAATGTCAGATTCCTCTTTTTTTAGACTCTCTCAATGTTTTTTTTGAATATAAAGGGGCTTTATTTATTCTAACCACCAGTTAGAAAAAAGCACATTCAGCAGTAATTCTGGACACATCATTCTATTCCCTAAGTACAAAAACCCTGTGGGTATCTCAATCAATATTATACGACTTCAGGAAAGAAACATGCTTCCCCACATGGATGGACCCAGCATGTCTGGCCTCTCTACACCCAGTGCCCTCCAGACCCAGCTGCAGACACATCCCTGAGCCCATCTGTAGGCTCAGCCCCACCCCAACCTCTGAGACTGATTCTGGCCCAAAGGACAGGGAACTTGAGAAGCCTTCAGCAGCAGCTCAACAGTTTGGTCAGGTTCTTACTAATCCCACGCTGACCTTTAACATGTCATTCACCAGGCCTGAGTTCCTACTGCCAGGTCCCTGAATTACATCTTAGTTTTCCGGGGTCTGCATTCTTCTTTCTCTCACAACTAACCCAGGAGCCCGGCAACCAAACTTCCAATTTTAAGTAACTAGCATCCTAAACTGTGTCTTTATCCACTCTCGTCCCTTGATACCCTCTGTTTTGCCAGTGACCAATGTCTGCTGCTCTGCCTCCGCTCTCTTCCGGCATACTAGTGCTCAACAAAAACACTCAATAACTTGCATCTTTGTGCAAGTTTAGAAAAGGACATCCCTTCCAGCTCCACAGAACCCTGTGCGGACAGAATTTCAACCACAAGTTTCCTCTCTGCCGCCTGCCCCTGTTCAAGGCTCACCTCGACAATCTTAACAAGTGGCGCTGGGTCCGTTCAACCCTGGGAGAGGTCCTTCTTCACTCAGGGCTCCACCAGACCACAGCTCACAATGATACACACCCAAGACCGTCTCAACTTGGCAACAGACCTTACATCCTGCCTTCCTTCCTCTTTGTGTTCACTGCTTGCTCAGCCTGTGATCCCTGTGCAGTTACATGTCCCTGTGAGCATGTGCTCATAGAGCAGCTCTAGCTCCGTGCTGATGTCCAGGTCTCCGACTCCAGCCCCATGGGCCCCCAAAGCCTCCTAGATCCAGCCATCTCCACAGAGTCCAAGCCTTAAAGGAGACACACAGGACTCTGTAGTGATGGGTGGAAAGGCCTCAGTTCTCTTTAACTCATTTACTGCCCCTCTTTCAAGTAATGGTCCTTATTATGAATCCAAATGTGTCCTCTCATTTATACACCAAGAAGCTCCACCCTTTGGTGCTGATGATGGTATAAATAACAGCACACTTCATTAAGTACCTCCCTGGTGGTTCAGATGGTAAAGAATCTGCCTACAATGCAGGACACCTGGGTTCAATCCCTGGGTCGGAAAAATCCCCTGGAGAGGGGAATGGCTACTTACTCCAGTATAGGATGGATTCCTAAAGTCCATGGGGTTGCAAAGAGTCCGATGCAACTGACACTTTCACTTTTATTAAGCACTTACAAAATGGCCAGCCTTGCCCTAAGCTCTTTCCACACACAATGATGAAAGCAGGGATGTTAGCATTCCCACTCAACAATCTTTCTATATATTATGGGAAAATTCTAAAATTGTACATTCTGAAAAACTATAATTACTGTATTTTATAACTGTAACAGCATGAACTTAATACAGTCACTTAACTTTTTAAGCAAGGGAATGATAAAGTATGCATCTATTAAAATATACTTACTCAGAAATAATATAACATGAAAAACTGTTCAATTCACAATTAAAGACATAAATCTTAAGGAATTAGTAAATCTGGTTGATCAGATTTCTACTAGAAGGATCTGAAAATTTTCAATAGGCCATAATTTTAAAATAAAGAATAATACATATAAAATTAAGTAATATTATACCACCTTAAAAATCTAAACTGAAATCTGAAGTTCTGAGCTACTGTTATTTAAAACAAATTGGGGGGGGGGGAATCTGATATTACTGAGTAAATAAATAGAAAATTATAATTTGATTTATGCACACTTCCCCCTACAAAAGATTTGTATAGTTTGAACAAATTGGACCAACTGCATACATTTGGCTGATTTCTAAACAGCATTTTGTGCATAGCAGAAGAAGAATATGTATCATTTTCTTTCTCTTCTTCCCCTGGGTTCTTCTACTATACAATGCTATGCAGCTATTTCCTATATGCATACACATACCTCCTCTTTCAATCTTTCAAAAAAGCTAATGCTTTTTCCAGATTGCATCCTTAGGATGTATAGAGATATCTTTTTACCCAGTAAAAACTAAGTCCTCAGTGCCAAAGCAGATGACCAAATCCTGCCCCCTACACTGAGTATGCTCTCTGCAAAGAACATAAAAAGAAATGACTTATCAGCAGAATTTTGGTGTTTTTAATAGCATAACAGGACACACCAAAATCATTCAGCTAATAGTATACTATACTAGATGTTAAAAATAAATGAACTGAAGCTCCTGTTTTCAAGATTTCTCCTTTGAGACTCAACTTCATTGAAAATAAAGAAGTTTTTAAGGGAACTTCTTATGTTCCTACTGTTCATTCATATTTTCTCCCAGAGACCCATTTCTTCTCCCAGAGTGGAAATTTTCTCTACTTCTTATATTAATGCCCCACTGACTAGGTAGACACTATGAGTAAGAGGTACTGTTAACAGGTTAATGATGTGGCCAATTTTTAAGATTCACTGTGTAGAGGGAAAAAATTATAATAAAATCCACCACTTTTAAGTGTACAATTTCATGAGCTTTGACAAACCTGTAAGGTCATGTAACAATCACTAAAATCATACTAAACATTTGCATCAAGTCTGAAAGTTCTTGCGTCCCTCTCTGCAGGCAATTCTATTCCCCCAGTTTCTGGCCCCTGATCTGTTTACCATTGTAGTTTCACTTTCTCTAAAAGGCCATATAAATGGAATCATTCAGTACATATCTTATTTCTGGCTTATGTATATTATCATAACGCTTTTGAAAAAAATTATCCATGTCATTATTTCTACCAGGAATTCCTTCCTTTTTCTTATCGTGAGGGAAAAAATGTTGCTTGCCATTCCAATGAACAGCACGGTTGCCCACCATGAAGCCATCAGCCACTGCAGCCACCCTTCTCCCTCCATCACCCCCAAACCTCTGACAGCACACCCTGAGAGGGAGAAAAACAGGATATGGGTCCTCAACAGTTAAGATGTCTATCAAAGGAGTAATTTAAATGAGCCCAGACTCTGCACTGTCCCACACACAGAAAAGCACCAAAATCATTAACTTAAGATGTCTCTTTTGTGATTAGCAGTAATTTTCTGATGTTCAACTATGTTTGTTTGTTTAGCAAAGCAAGCCATTAGTTGCTCAGTCATGTTTGACTCTTTGTGACCCCATGGACTATAGCCCACAGGGCTCCGCTGTCCATGGAATTCTCCAGGCAAGGCCAGGGATCCTCCTGACCCAGGGATCAAACCTGGATCTCCTGCATGGCAGACAGATTCTTTACCATCTGAGCCACCAGGGAAGCCTTTTAATTTAGCAAAGGCTATATCGTAGCTCATCCCTAACCTCTTTGGAACAGTTCCTCAGAGCTATCTGAGAGGCTGTCTCTCCAGTTACAGTCTTCAGAAAGGCCACCAAATAAAACATAATTCTCAACTTTTAGGTTGTACATATTCCATTTTATGTCTGTACTATAATCACGGTTTATCAATTCACCAGTTAATAGACATTTAGTTACTATTATATAAATACAGCTACTGAAACCAAGCAGCACCCTGTGGGTTCCTGGGCACAGAGGCCTTTCTGTGCCCCCACCCCTTTCCTTGTTTGTAGGGAACACCCTCCATCTTCCCTGGCCTTGCCTGAGGTTTTTTTTTTTTTTTTTTTAATTTTTTTTTTTTTTTAATTTTTTTTTAAAAANTCCTGGGCACAGAGGCCTTTCTGTGCCCCCACCCCTTTCCTTGTTTGTAGGGAACACCCTCCATCTTCCCTGGCCTTGCCTGAGGTTTTTTTTTTTTTTTTTTTAATTTATTTATTTTTTTAATTTTACTTTAAAAAATGGTTAGATGCCACGAAGTAGGTGGCAATGACTTAACCGTATGCGTGTTGTCAGGCCCGAGAGCCTCTTCCATCCTCGTCAAGGGGAGTACTAACCTTCTCTCCTTTCATACAACACTTGCCTGAGTTTTAAAGAGCAGATTCAAACAGTAGCTAATCAGGGAAGGAAGAGGATGCGGATACAAAGGAGACCCTGAGGCCAGATTAAAGGAGAGAAGGACCTGCACACACCTAGACCCTTATCAGCAACCATACACTTGGACCACTGTTATAAAATTCTTCACCAAAGCCTTCCAGGAGGGGATGCACAATTTTTCAGTGCACAAGACTGCTGTGTTCCCCTTTGCCTGGCAAAGTAATAAAGCTCTTCCTTTTAACTTCACCCAAAACTCTGTCTCTCAGATTCAATTTGACACCAGTGCAGAGACTTCTGTTTTCAGAATCACTACACTGAAAATTCTAATAGAAGGATTTGGGTATACACATGTTATCATGGGTCACATAGTAAATGTATTTTTTAACTTATATGAAGATTATTTGCTTCAATCGCTCAGTTAAAAGGAAAATCCTCTATCTATAAACAATTCAAATTACTGATGCCACTGAACCATACAAATCACTGACATGGGTAAAAACGGATTACCTACTACTATTGAACAATTATTACTGGTGTGTGCTCTGCTTCAAGACATGGTGAACAGAGCTCCTGGTCTGGTGAGGGAAGTTACATTGTTCCAAAAGGAGTATGATTATCTTCTGTGGTAGGTAGAATGAAATATTTTAGATCCCAGCTCTTCAGAGTGTGGTTCAAAACCCAGCAGGATCCCATGGGACCCTCCCTGGTATAAATCCTTGCTGTGTCCCCCAGGTTCTGTTTGTAGGAAATAGGCTTCATTCTGTCTTCTAGACTTTCCCTGAGTCTCAAAGAGCAAACAGTTCCTAATCAGGACAGAGAGGGGATGTAGAATCAAGGAGGAGCAGTCAAGAAACAACAGTGCAGCCTTAGGGCAGTGTCCTGGATCCTCCTCAAGGAATATACGTAATTATGCATGCTTATTTCAAATCCTGAAAGATGATGCCGTTAAAGTGCTGCACTCGATATGCCAGCAAATTTGGAAAACTCAGCAGGGGCCACAGGATTGGAAAAGGTCGGTTTTCATTCCAATCCCAAAGAAAGGCAATGCCAAAGAATGCTCAAACTGCCACACAATTGCACTCATCTCACATACTAATAAAGTAATGCTCAAAATTCTCCAAGCCAGGCTTCAACAGTATGTGAACCGTGAACTTCCAGATGTTCAAGCTGGTTTTTAGAAAAGGCAGAGGAGTCAGAGATGAAACTGCCAACATCTTCTGGATCACTGAAAAANCACATACTAATAAAGTAATGCTCAAAATTCTCCAAGCCAGGCTTCAACAGTATGTGAACCGTGAACTTCCAGATGTTCAAGCTGGTTTTTAGAAAAGGCAGAGGAGTCAGAGATGAAACTGCCAACATCTTCTGGATCACTGAAAAAGCAAGAGAGTTCCAGAAAAACATCTATTTCTGCTTTATTGACTATGCCAAAGCCTTTGACTGTGTGGATCACCACAAACTGTGGAAAATTCTTAAAGAGATGGGAATACCAGACCACCTGACCCACCTCTTGACAAACCTGTTTGCAGTTTAGGAAGCAACAGTTAGAACTGGACATGGAACAGACTGGTTCCAAATAGGGAAAGGGGTAAGTCAAGGCTATATATTGTCACCATGCTTATTTAATTTATATGCAGAGTATACCATGAGATATACTGGGCTGGATGAAACACAAGCTGAAATCAAGATTGCCGGAAGAAACATCAATAACCTCAGGTATGCAGGTGACACCACCTTTCTGGCAGAAAGCAAAGAACACCTAAAGAGCCTCTTGATCAAAGTGAAAGAGAAGACTGACAAAGTTGGCTTAAAGCTCAACATTAAAAAACTAAGATCATGGCATCTGGTCCCATCATTTCATGGCAAATAGATGGGGAAACAGTGGCAGACTTTATTTTGGGGGGCTCCAAAATGACTGCAGATGGTGCTTGCACCATGAAATTAAGACACTTGCTCCTTGGAAGAAAAGTTTATGACCAACCTAGACAGTGTATTAAAAAGCAGAGACATTGCTTTGCCAACAAAAGTCCATCTAGTCAAGGCTATCGTTTTTCCAGTATAGATGTAAGAGCTGTATAGATGTAAGAGTTGGACTATAAAGAAAGCTGAGAGCTGAAGAATTGATGCTTTTGAACTGTGATGTTGGAGAAGACTCTTGAACATCCCTTGGACCGCAAGGAGATCCAAGCAGTCCATCCTAAAGGAAATCAGTCCTGAATATTCATTGGAAGGACTGATGTTGAAGCTGAAACTCCAATACTTTGGGCACCTGCTATGAAGAACTGACTCATTTGAAAAGACCCTGACGCTGGGAAGGATTGAAGGTGGGAGGAGAAGGGGATGACAGAGGATGAGATGGTTGGATGGCATCACCAACTCAATGACATGAGTTTCAGTAGACTCTGGGAGTTTGTGATTGACAGGGAGGCCTGGCATGCTGCAGTCCACAGGGTAGCAATGAGTCGGACACCACTGAGTGGTCAAACTGAACTGAACTGATGCATGTTTGAGTTCTTCCGCAGAAACTACAGCATCCCACCCAGGTGTAAGATGGTAACTTCAGGCTCAGCACAAGATTCCTGGAACATACCCTGCTACCTCACCACCAACAAATCAGAACAAAGTCACACACCCTGCATATCTCATCCTATATTTTGTCTATAAAAACTTCTCCCCACAAAAAACCTGAAAGGTCAGAGGTTTTGAGCACAAGCCACCCATTCTCTTGGCTGGCCCTGCAATAAACCTTTCTCTGCTCCAAAATATGACGCTTAGTTATCTGGCCTTACTGCATTCTCACGAACCTTCATTGGGTAACAGTCTTATCATTGCCTGGGAACCTGGTAGAGATGCAGAATCTCAGCTCCACCTCTTGATCCACAGAGTCAAATACGTATTTTAACAAGATCCCCAGTGATCTGCATGTTTGAGAAGCACTGCTGGAGAAGATCCAAGGAAAAAGGAATTAGATCCCATGGAGAGGATCAGGGCTTCAGAAAAAACAATCTGAGAGGAACCGGAAGCTCGTTCTAACTTCCATACTATCACTTTTAAGAGTCCTTTGGGCTTGATCTTTGAAAATTTATAATCAACAGAATTTTGTCTGAATAAACTAGTGGGACTCTCTGAAAATAAATGGCTTTGAGGAAAACTTTGCTCACCATTCTAGGAGATGTTTGCAGCCTCTTTGTAAATTCCCAAACATTTTCTTTCCTATATTGTTTACAGCCTCAGAGAAAATATATAGGATTCCTCTCAGATTATACCTAAGAGACACACACTTCATTCTCCATCACCTTCTTATTTACCTAAAAGGGTCAACTGAATTGCTAAACAATCACAACATTTCCAATGACTGCTACTCACAACTGGGACCTAGGTATCATAGATCTTAGAGCTAGAAAAACTGCAAGAGTTCAGGGCATTCAGAGTAAGGTCCTATGTCATCACATAACAGGAGAAGCAGACAGGATTTAGAAAAAAAGTAAAGACTTGCCAAAAGTGACCTCACTCATAAGTAGCAGCGTCAGCAGCTCAGGAGAACATTTTTATGTGGGTTTTCCTCCAGCCTGACTCCAGGCCCATCGTGGGTACACAGTAATAATCCTGAAGTCTTCATTTCATTCCAGTCCTCTCCAGTCTCTACAGTTTTCAATCCCTAAAACGCCTCCCTTGGGCGGCACAGGGTCTCACTCCTGCTGCCTGACCTTCTAACTCCTTTCTCTTCTTCCTCGCCACACCTAAATACAGGTGTTCTCAAGCTCTTATCTCAATCCTGTTCCTAAATCCATGTTCTCATTACTTCCCAAACCACTAGCAATGATCTCTAAGCTATCTTCCCTTTAAATCAGCCCACGTGCTCACTGGCATAAACTCCCCAAAGGCCAGCTCACATTTTGTCACCTGCCCCACAGGAAAACCTTCAGTGGCTTTCCACTGTCTGGCAAATACACGTAAAATCATTTAGCCTGGCATTTAAGAATCTTTAATTTGGTTCTTCCATCTTCCTTCTCATCTGCTTCATATAATTTAGTCTTTGTCGGCAGCAGCACAACTGGGTGTTAAAGTTGCCTGTGTGGTGATCAGACCCCTGGGTTGACCTTCAGTTCTACCTCTGTCTAGTCATATGACCCTAGGAAGTTTCTAAACCTCTTTATACCTCATCTGTAAAATGGGAATAAAGATAGTACCTAATAGAGCTATGTAAGTTGTAAATATAAAGCACTTAGAAAAATGTCTGGCACATGATAAGGACTTTCCTAATCTTGTTTTTAATTCTTCTTTTAAAACTCATAAAGGGGGCAGTCCTAAGATGGCNGTTCTGGCCTGACCAGTTAATTTATTTGAGTGCAGATTTGAGCAAGAAAGGTGGATGTCTGGCCTGAGGTTGGGAGATAAGGCTGGGTAGAAGACAAACCATCCTCTGCTATGCTTAGGGCTTCCCAGGTGGCTCAGTGGTAAAGAATCCACCTGCCAATGCAGGAGACTCTGATTCAATCCCTGGGATGGGAAGATCCCCTAGAGAAGGAAATGGCAACCCACTCCAGTATGCTTGCCTGGGAAATCCTACGTTCAGAGGAGCCTGGAGGGCTATAGTTCATGGGGTCGCAAGGTCAGATAAGACTGAGTGTGCACACACAAAGAGCACAGAGTGGTGCTATTTACCCTAGAGTTGGCCTCCAGGGGCTCTGAGGATGGGTCTGGCATGTGACCCAGCAGTGGGATTAAGAGCTTTGCTAGGATTGCATTGCCCCACCCAGGGTGGGACTCTCTCATCTGGGTTGGGGGCGGATGGCAGGACCTCTCTACAGGGACCACAGCTCGGTGGAGTTCCACGTTTGCCACTTCCTGGCTGGGTTGAGGAAACGACCCACTTAACCCAGTTTGTTTTCCCAGTCAGCCACCCAAGTACTAGCCTAACTTTGCCCCTCTGCACAGAGGGAATTTTACAATTTCTTCTCTGTGACTTGGCTCTCTGTGTTGAATCCTCTATTTGCAGTCAAAGGGCTAATTAATGATGTAATCTCTCAGTTTTAACATCTTAGAAAGGAGAATGGTCCCTGCTTTACATGGCGGGTGTTGAGTGATCAGGAGTTACTATTTTTGTGGTAGTCCTGGCGGGTACATAGCTGATCAACGTACGGGAGTGCTGCTCAAGCAGTGCTGCTTGGAGAAAACTTACAGAGATGGGAAGAGTAGCAAGTGTGCGGCGAACTACTGTTGCCTGTTGAGTTCTGGCATTGACTGTGTGGACCCTGGAGAGGGACCCACAACCTTCGGCTAAGCAACAGTGTTAGGAAAGCCCAGATCCCTCTTGGTATGAAGTGTTCTGATTTAAGTGTCATGTGACAGGGCAGAACCTTCCTCGGAATTTATAATTGAACTGATACATGTGAAGATGCTTCAGTTACTCAAGCATTATACAAAGGAGGATGTAATGACGATGATGAAAACACAGCCTTGTGTTTTCACGCATACCAGAGTCCTCCACATCTTTAACATTGCTCCATGTTGGAATTTTCTGGGGCCATTTTCCAACTAGCATAGTACACAGCTTCTCAAGGTCTAATGAGCATGCCAGTCGCCCAGGGCTTCAACTAAAATGCAGGTGGATGCCTGTACGTATGGCTGAATCCCTTCGTTCTGCTTTCCTAGCTACACTTGCTACCGCAGAGCCTCAAATACCATGTCTGTTCCCACCAAACCCAACTCCTGGCCCCCAGCTTTGAGCCTCTGAGTCGCAGTGGCTCCTCCCCATCTCTGCTGGGCTGTCTGTTGGGAGGGATCTCAAAACCCACAAGCTCGACATCTCTGACTCACCATCTGTTCCACCAATTTCTGTTCCCTCTGTTCCACCAATTTCTCCTCCAAAGTCTTGTGTCTCAGTATAGGGCCCTGAGGCTAACAACTGAGGAGCCATGTGGGTGCCAATCTCCACCCCCCACACCCTTTCCAGTCCATCCGCTGGCCTTGGGGCCTCTCTCTCCCCGCGTTGCTCCAAGCCACCCTTCCCTCTTACTCCCATTGCTAAGATCCACTCTTGCCTGGACGAGTGCTGTGGATTTAGCTACTGTCGAATGTCTTCTTATTTCTCTTCTCCTCACTTCCCACACGGAGGCCAAAGACCGTCTCAGAGCAGCAGTCAGACTGCCTCGCCCACCATGTCCCTCCCTGCTGCATACGCTCCAAGTCTTCCAGTAGTTTCCCTCTTGGAATTATTGACTAAAAGCTGGGAGGTTGGCAACAGAGGCGCTGAACTAGAATGATTTCATCCCCCTCCCCCCAAATTGGCAATTTTTGGAAACATTTTTGCTTGTTACCAGGATGGGGCGGTATCGGCAGCCAGCAGGTAGAGATCCGCGTGCATGTGCACATGTGCTTTGCTGTGCACATGTGCTTTGCTGTGCCCAGTTCTTGGTGACCCAGAGACTGCAGCCCACCTGGTTCCTCTGTCCGTGAAATTCTCCAGGCAAGAATACTGGAGTGGGTTGCCATTTCCTTCTCCAGGGGAATCTTCCCGGCCCAGGGATCGAACACGTATCTCTTAGGTCTCCTACTTTGACAGGCCAATGTTTTACCACTGAGCCACTTGGGAAGCCAGATAGAGACCAGGAATGCCGCTAAACTTCTTGCAGTGCACACGAGACAGTTCACCAACAATGCTAGGGAGTCTAGTCCCAAATGTTGATATGGAGGAGGCTGAGAAAACCCCAGCGTAAAGTATCACGTGTTTAAGATGAAAATGTTAGGGACGCTGCCTCCAACTCAACTGGAAAGTTCTGGAGTTGACAGCTGGCCCCTCCGCACTAATAGACGCCTTTGCTTCATTCAGTTGCCCCAAGGAAGGACCAGCTACTGCCTGCATGTGAACAGACAGATGAAGCTAAGACAGTCTGGGCTGAAAACCTGCGTGCCGCCACTAAGTAAGCCAGCGTACCTGACTGCTTCGAGTTTACATAACCTTGAGCAAGTCAGACCTGTAGTAAAGAATAAAACAGCTAAAAACCAAAGCCGTTCACAATGGGGGCTTGTGTTTCCCAACATCCCAGGGAAGCAGCTTGTGAAAGCCTTGCACTGCCGGCCTGTACACAGCTGCCCAGAGAATTTGCAGACAACAAAGGCCTCTGATTTTTTCCCTCCAGGCTGTTAGCTTTAAGTGAAACCTGGGTAAGAAGGTTCTCTTTGATGACTCTTGACAACTAAAGGATGCTGTAAGCAGTGTTTTGATCCCTCAGCAAAACTATGAAATGTTTTCTCTTCTGTGGAAATATCTTTTCCAATGACATTTCAACAAATGAACAAGGGCAACTGCAGAATGTGTATTTTGTTTCCACCTTAAAACCAATGCAGAAACAACTGTTGTTCTTTTCCGCTTCATTAGGCTAAACAGGCTTGATAGAAGACTGGCCTTTCTGCTACTGAGTAATCCCCAGTAATATGAATACAGCCACCAAAGAACTAATAGTTTAGTTGCTAATTATCTCCCTCAATTAGCTTTCTTGTCAACCATCTTTAACTTGGGTTCCCCTGGTGGGTAGGAAAAATTATACAGTGTGGCTAACCAGTGGGACCCTCTGTGACCCCCTGCCCCCACCAATCACTTNAAAGAACTAATAGTTTAGTTGCTAATTATCTCCCTCAATTAGCTTTCTTGTCAACCATCTTTAACTTGGGTTCCCCTGGTGGGTAGGAAAAATTATACAGTGTGGCTAACCAGTGGGACCCTCTGTGACCCCCTGCCCCCACCAATCACTTGATAGGCAAAGTCCAGTCCTATCTTTGACCAACAGGTTTTAGGAACCCCACAGTGAGAAGGTAGGGTGCAAGGCGAAGAGGGGGCAGAGTTTTGGCAGAAAACTCCATGACAGACACAAAAGGGATGCTTGTAGGAGTCAGCTCTTGGGGAGAGGGCAGGTTAGGGTGTTGAATACAGCACCCTCTCTTTATGCTAGTAGTTCTCAACTCAAGGAAAATACAGCAGTTATTGCAAGGAGTCCCACACAGTGCTCACAAGACCCAAAGTCCCCGATGGCTTTCAGCAAGGCGTTTTTAGAGGCCAGGTGAGGGAGGGGCATCCCACGGTGTGTGATCAGCTTGTGAGCAGTTCTCTGATCAGTTGATAATGAGGTAACAGGGCGGTGTCACAGGGGTTAACAGACAGGCTCCAGGGGGCTTCCCTGGTGGCTCAGTGGTAAAGAATCCACCTGCATTGCAGGAGACACTAGTTTGATCCCTGGGCTAAGAAGATCCCCTGGGGAAGGAAATGGCAACCCATTCAGGTATTCTTGCCTAAAAATTCCATGGACAGTGGAGCTTGGAGGCCTATAGTCCATGGGGTCGCAAAGAATAGGACATGACTAAAGCGACTTAGCATGCACGCAGGTTCTAGCCTGAAAAACAGCTCAGAAAATGTGCATCAGATTCAGTAATCTAAGTACTCCAGAGAGGAGCTAAAGCAGAGGATACAGGGGAGGGGTCTGTCTCGTGAATGCCCCATGGGGTCCTGCTGGGTTAGACAGAGACATTTCCATCATGCCAGAAAGCTGTTTTGGACAGCACTATTTAACCAGAGAATTTATAGAGCCATTCTCATGCTTAAAAACCACTGTTCTCACCCCACTGCCTCTAGGATCAATTTCCACCCAGTTAGCCTGAGGTGCTTTGCTATCCAAGCCCAGCTGTCTCTTCAGAACCTCTTCTCCCCCTCAGCCTCCTCTGTACAGCTCACCACGTCATAGGAGAGACCGCTGCATTTATCTCCCTCCAGACCCTTGCCCCTGTTGTTTTCTTTGCCATAAATGCCCTTTCTCTACCTTCTTCAGTTACAAAGCTCATAGCTGATCCTTGGGTTTGGTACAAACATCCCTCCAGCCCACCTTACCAGTCCAGCCCTCTGGAGCCCAAATAACTGCTCCATTCCCTGTTGCCCCTCAACAGTGATTACCTGTCTGTCACCTACTTGCCACCTATCATAAGTGGCTATTTCCATGGGTTTCTCCTGTGCCTAACTCTGAGCTCCTTAAGGTTGAGGGTGGCCTCGTTCCTCTTTGCATCACCAGAGGCTCGCACAAGGTGGGCAGTCCCATTTCAAATGAGACAGTTCATCAGCTAGCTAATGAATGAAGTAGCCCGGATAGACACATTTCACACCACAGAATTCCAACAACCCACATGTCCATGAAATCGATGTCATCTCCTTGGGGTAAAATCATTTGCCTTCTATTTGCAGAGCAGAATGCATATATCTGGTGCCTAGAAGGCTCTTTACTGGGATCAAAGATAAATGCATTTAAAGGTTATATCTGATGGGTTGATAGTCACAAAGAATAAGAAAGAATATAAAGAGGAAATTTATTATTCTCTTACATGGATTTCATCTCTTGTGTCAGTTAAACAGAAATATCTTGAGAGAAAGAACATTTAAACAGAGGAAAAAACAGCAAAAAACCAGCTTAGCATTATTGCTACACAGTGCTTCTTCTGTGGCATTTTCTTGACTCTCTGAAGGGTAGTTTGTCAACATTGCCAAACGTAAAGTTGAATCTTACACTTTCCTTTTCTTTCCCTTGGCACATAACACAGTGTGCAGCCCAGAGCTGGTGCTCAGCTCACCCACCTCCTCTTGGAAGCCTTCCTTGATTTCCCCTGACTGGTTTTACCCCCCTTTAGTGATCCCTCAGCACCATGCACACTGCTTCATAATGCACTTGCCACACTGTATTACCTAACTGTCTGCTCAAGGAGACCATGTTTTTCCTGAGATTAGAAACTATATCTTATTCTGCTTTGCCCTTCATGGCCCATTAGAGTGACTGTCACCACAAATAAAACTTTGTTAAATAAATAAACTTTGGGCAGCGAGAAGTCCAGGTTTTAATGGAAAACAACAGCCTTTCTTTGCAATGGTAAGTAAGCAGCAGGAACTTTTAGTATTTGGAATGAAAAGTGGGGAAATGTATCTACGAATGAATCTACTTGGATGAAAAAAAGAAACCTTTGGTGTTACAGGGCCTGAGTAAAGGCACAATAATCATTAAATGATTCTAGAGAATAGAGAGTTCTAGATAAAGATTTGCAAGATTTCTTTTAAACCTGTTGATTTTGAGCCAGTGAATAAATATTGAAGTCTTAGTATAAGCAAATAAGAGTGCCAAAAGAGAAAAGAACAAGAAAATGCTTCTGCCAATTCACGTTTCATAATCCTGTGACCTTATGATTCTGAACACCTACATAAGGTATTTTTAAACCTTAGCTGTCACGTTGGGTGAATTTCCATGAAAAAGCCAGGCATTATGGAGTCAGAATTTGCATGGATTTCTTTCATCCAAGTTTCCATACAAACTGATGCCATTGGGTCGTTTTCAGATCCAGGCATTGGTTTATGGCTTCTTCCTGGAATGGACTGCACGATAATGCGCCACTTGGCAGTTTTCGAGGTGCCTATTACTTTTGTTTTATAATCTGTCCATTTTTCTAGCAACCAGGTAGTTAACCACTGCCATTTTCAAGTGCAGACACACTCCAGGTGGCTTACCAGTGAAGAATCCACTTGCCATGCAGGAAATGTGAGTTCGTTCCCTGGATTGGGAGGATCCCCTAGAGTAGGAAATGGCTAACCACTCTAGTACTCTTGCCTGGAGAATTCAAGGGACAGAGGAGCCTGGTGGGCTACAGTCCATGCAGTTACAAGAGTCAAACACGACTGAGTGACTAAACCACCACCTCTACCACACTCACAGAAAAGGTATGAGAAAGAACCCTAGAAAGAGGAGCCTGTCTTGGTGCAGGCTGAGCCACTGTAGAGAAGGTGGAACTGGTGACCTACTGAGTGGGCCCGAAAGCCTTTTCAGTACACAAAAGCCTGAGCTTTTCCATTAGTATATCAGAGGTGGTGCAGAGGTGGGAAAGCCAGCAGGCGATAGAGGACATTNGTGGGAGGGATGGGGGAAAGACAGAAGAAGGGATGCAACCTGCTTGCCTTAGCTGGGAATGAAAAGGTCAGAAGAAAAACAATCACAGAAAAGTTATTTTCTCCGATTCTCCTTCGAATAGCAGCTCTAGGAAGTAGGAACAAAGATGTGAAGAGGCAGTCTCCTCCTGGGAGTGGTGGGGACGGTCGGGGCAGAGGCAGTGGAGGAGAGGTGCTGAACCGGGAGACATGTTTTTGTGCCAGAGCTAGGTGGGGATTTTTGTGATGTTTAATTTTTTCTGAGTATCAAAGAAATAAATATATACACATATACACACACAGAGAGACATACACATATGTATGTCTGCATATATTCACGGGAGAAAATTTAATAAATACAGAGAAGCTCAAAGAACATTGAAATCCCTGAGTATGGTGTTTAGCTGCATCTGGAAATTGCTGCTACCTTTGCTCCTGGAGCCATGCCTATGCCACTCATCATGAGCTCCAGTCTCCTGTGCCTAGGACCGTGTGGGAGGGCCCTGTGCAGGTGTGTTCTCTTGTAAGGATGTCTTGCTTGGAGGGCCAGGTGACAAGTACTGCCTTGTACATGCAGCTGGCCGGACCTGATGTTTAATAGCTCAGGTGGTCGTACATACCACTTGTGCCCCTGTTGGGCTGTCTCTTGTTCCTGGTGGCTCATCCTTGACCTTCTGGTCCCCCTTTCCCTTCACTTTAGGCTCCAAAAATACATTTAACCAGTTTTCAATGAAATGAACATTTTCTGTTATGATTCTGGGCCTAGCATTTTGCCAGAGAGGGACAGTCTCAGCAGCGTGTGTGTGTGTGTGTGTGTGTGTGTGTGTGTGTGTGTGTGTGTTGGGGGGGCGGGGGGAGACAAGTGGGCCACTGTCACCCGAGGACTTTGGGCCAGGGGGTCAGAGAAGGCCTGGGTTGGGCAGGATGGAGAAGGACGTAGAGCGTCTGCTGAGGTTTGCAGAGAAGCTAGGGTCCCGCTCTCCGGTGAGCTCTCCTGAGGTTTCGAAGGAGCGAGATCACTTTCATTCCATCCACACTCCCCTCCCAAGTGGAGAGAAGGTCAAGTCCCATAGGCGGCGCCGGGGTTTGGGGACTATAGGACTCTGAGATACACAGGACACTTTCCGGGTGCCCCGTGTCCGAATATTTCAGGCCAAAAGTGCTGTTTGTCCTCACGAGAGGGACCGGGTCAACCTGGAGGACACCGCGAACGGGCGGAGCGCGGTGGNGAAAGTGTAAACATTAAGGATATTTCCGTTTGAGTCTTTTCAAATAAATTTTTATTGGATATAGTTGCCTTACAAGGTCGATTTCCTTTGTACAGCAAGATGAATCAGCCATATGTATACACATATCTCCACCTTGTGGACTTCCTTCCCATTCAGGTCACCACAGAGCATTAAGTAGAGTTCCTTGTGTTATACAGTAGGTTGTTCATTGAGTTTTAACTTTTGGGACTGGAGGCCGGGAGTTCTTTTGAGGCGAGTGCCCAGCTTCCTGCATCACCATAGTCTTGCTATCGAGGCCACACCTGGGCTCTAAGTTTCCGACCAGGTGGAACAAAAAAAGGAAGTGGAACCACTCACACAACCCCCAGTCTCAGGATGAAGACAAATCAATCTCCCAGGAGAAGCAGAACCTTAGTACTGCCATAGGAAAAAGTTGCTCCCGGGCTGGGTGAGGGCACCAGGGGAAGAAGACAGATTGAAGGTGAGTGATGCCCTCCGTGACAGCCTTTGCCCCATGAGCCACTTCACAGGGCATCACACCTGATCTGAAGACAGGACAGCTCTTCTGCTGGTGCCAAGACTGCTGACTGGGCGATGAGCTGCCCTGGTCCCAGGAGAGGCTTAGACCGTCAGGCGAGTCGGTTCTCCGGCAGTAAGGTCTGCTTATAGGTGGGCTGTGGGTACCTTGAGCTTGGGCTCCCTGTGGAAGCCTTGCTCCTGGTCTCTCCTCCAGAGGATTTAAGTTCCCCTCCTAAGCCCTTTCAGTTCAGGTGCTCAATTGTGTCTGGAATCTTTGCAAACCCATGGACTGCAGCATGCCAGGCTTCCCTGTCCATCACCAACTCCCGGAGTTTACTCAAACTCATGTCNACGGCGGCCGTCCCGCCGGATCGGGGCCGCGCCGCGGGGCCGCCGGAGGGTGAGTGTCCGGCCGCGGGGACGCACCTGGCACCCCGGGCGGGGCGGGCGCCGGGAAGGGTCCGGGTCCCCTCGCGGGAGATGAGGGCCGCTCGGGAAGAGCGGGATCGCGGCTCGGATGCGGGGCTCCGCGCGGCCCCCGCTTCCCTGGGGCCCCAGCCGCCAGACAGGCCGGGGCGCCGTCACCGCGCGGGTTAGAGGCCGGGGCCTGAGTGCGCGGCCGGGCCTGGGACCCGGGGCTGATGACAGTTCCCGCTCCGGTCCGCGTGGAGCGTCTGCTGGTCAGACTGCCCGGGCGGAGCTCGGGGAGCAGGGCTTGGGAGTCTCCTCTGCGCAGATGGGGAAACTGAGGGCTCCGGCCGCGGTCCAGAGTGAGGTCGGGGCCGGGAAGTTCTCCGATGGGTTTCGGGAATGTTTCTATCAGTGGAACAACTGCTGTCGGAGAATCGGGGAAGCCCCGTTCTGCACTAACTGGCCTTGCAATACTTTCAAAACGTTCGTTTTTAGTTCACATGCTAGAGGGATATCAGCCAAGCAAATACTTCTGCCCAGGCGGGTTTCCAGGTTGAGAGGGTGGGCAGCGGTGAGAGGCTGCGGGTGGGGGCACCACTCCCTCTTTGCCTGGTTGGAGGGCTCAGGGTGCTGTGCTCAGAGCCCAGGGCGAGCTGTCCCCCCATATCGCAACCCTGAGAAAGCTGACAGACCCTGGTCGGTTTCTCAGTTCATCTTTGCCAACTTGGTCTTTCCTTCAGTAGGCCTTTACCATCGCCTGCTCATGTGCCAGGCACTGTGCAGGCCTCAGGGACACAGACCCAATCTGTAATCAACCGTCTAGATGGCAAGACAGGCAGAAAAGCAGTGACAATGTGATATGCGAGCACATCCTGGGGAGGCATCTCCCCTGCACTCTGGGGTCCTGGCACGCTCCCTAGGGGAGGTGAGTCTGAGCTGTGTAGAGAGGGCATACCAGTCAGAGTGAACAGTCTGGGCCTGGAAACAGGGACCTGGAAATCATGTCAATCCCGGGACTTCCAAGATGGTGAGATGTGAGGTAGGGTGGGCTGGTGGGAGATGATGCTAGAGAGGGACCAAGGGCAGGTCATCTAGGGAGACACCCTAGGAGCTGCTGTACTCTTTTGCAGACGTGGACGAGTGTGCCCAGGGGCTAGATGACTGCCACATCAATGCCCTGTGTGAGAACACACCCACCTCCTACAAGTGCTCCTGCAGGCCTGGCTACCAAGGGGAGGGCAGGCAGTGTGAGGGTAAGTGACCTGTATCCAGCAGTGTGTGGGCCACCAGGGGAAGCCCTCCACCTTCCTCAGCGCTTGTAATGGCCACTCGTGTTGGTAGAAATGCTTCTACTCCCACACTCCCACCCCAACCCTGGGTCACATCACCCATTCTCTGAAATGTAGTTCAGAGCCTTAAAAAACTGGGAACATCAGGTTTTCCCCAGGGCTGATCATACAGTTTCATCTGCCTCTGGCTCTGAAATGCCCTTTTGTCTAGCTTCTGCAAAGGAAAAGTGGTGCTTTAGTAGTGTCTTTTGGTCCCACTCAGTTTGGGGGCAGAAAGAGAACTGTGTGGTGAGCTGTGTTGATCAGACAGCCATGCCTGCCAGAGCAGGGCTGATCCTTCGCCTCCGTGGGGCAGCGTGTACTCTCACTCTGGAGTCTGAGTGCCAGAGTTCCGCCCTCCCCTGAGGCTCTGGTGACTCCATCTTGTCCGTGACTTTGGGCGGTTTGGTGTTGTGACCTGCCAAGCTTTACAGCTGCACCAGGAGGTTGCCTCATTTGGAGCTGCAGGTTTGCCCCAGCCCTGGAAAAGTGTATGTGGAGGGATGTTTTAAGCCCTTAGAGCTATAGATCTGGGAGCCTGAAGGCTGGACTCCACTATATTGTGTTCTGGGCCACTGGGGATTAGCTCGTGTCAGGAATTCTGAAGTTGGGAACTAGCCGTAGAGTGGACTTTTGTAGGAGCAGGCTGCTCTGGGGAATGGTAGTGTAGTATGTTGGAGCTGGCTGGGCTCTTCCGGGAGCTCTTAGCCAATCCTGTCTCTCATGTTACTGATGGGGACATGGGGCTTAAGGGAATTGGGAAAGGGATTGTGGGCATGCTCACACAATTAGCCTGCAGGTGAAAGAATGTTAGATAAAACTCCAGCTCCGTTGCTGGCCTCACATCTCTCCTGTTCACTCAGCTCCTGGTGTCCCTCTTTGGTTGAGTGTGAAATCCTATTATTTACAGTCTCTTTTGTGCACGAGGAACAAAGCTCTCACTTCTCGCATCGAAGAGATGTGCGCCTGGTCAGGTTCATAGCTAGTGGGGTTGGTGGACCATCCATAAAGCCCTTCTGTTTCTTCAAGCTCATCTTTTCCTGGAGATAGACGGCCATCTCTCTCTATCTGCCCTAAATCATGGGAGGCCAAACGACTACCTCTCTCTGAAACATTTCTCTGTCAATTCCTCCATACCACATCCTCACTGTATTAAATATTCTATGTACAGTACTGGAATTCACATATGTTCATATACTGCTTGGGGGTGAAAATGTTCACTTTTTCACTGTGACTTCCAATCACTGTATGCTTTCTGGGGGTAGAAACCATGCCATAGTTTCTTTTGAATAAAATACATATTTAGTAAGTGATATTGAATGACAAGTGGCAAGAGTTTGGTGATTCTTAGCTGTTGAGTTTTGCTTATCACAATTGAAATTGAATTACTAACAGTTTAGAGTGAAAAGCTTGCTATTTAGTTTAAAAGAATTAATGATCGGCATTGCTGCTCTTATACCTTTAAATTAGTTTTCAAAATAATTTGTGATTATATTATAAATACAAAACAGTACAAAAATGTGTGAAATAGAAAAATAAAGGCCCTCCTCTTCCTCTCTCCATAGGTGATCATTGTTAACAGGGGGCATGTATTCTTTGTACTGTCGTTTTCAACCCAAACCCTAGGAGGATCTGATCTTTTGAATACTTGTAGTATTTATAAACCTAGCAAGTAAGGCTCTCCCTGTTTAGTTTGGATTTCTTGGCACAGGGATTCATAAGTGGAAACTTTCTTCCAAGAAGGGAAAGGAAAGAAAATGAGGATTGCAAAGACTCAAAGATACAGATATTCAAAGATGTGTACTTTCTGGCTTATTAGTTTTTAAGCCTCTTGGGTCCCATCTGTGGTATCTGTGATAATCACAAGACAACAACATTTGTGTTGTGATTATCACCAGAGTCACTTGGCCCTATTTAAGTTCAAGGATGGGAACTGGTTTGCTCAGAGTGAACAAAATTTTATACTCCACAAATTTCTTCTGCCAAAATGTTGGAAAAATAAAGTATGGGACCTGAGTAAGTATTTTTAAAATAATGTGATTCAGAAGTGACTTTAGGTGAAGGATGTTATATTCTAAATGATCTTTGCTTATATCCCAGACTTTGGAGAGGGGATGTTTCAGTGGTCAATATTCATTATATAGTCCTTTTTTCTAAGTTTAAGGAACTGAATCATCGAGGGATGCATCTAGACTTGGCCTTTGTATTTTTTTTTTACTTTTTATTTTGAAATAATTTTAGACTTCAGAAAATTTGCAAATAGTTCAGAATTCTTTACATATGTCTACTACTTATTTTACCCTAGTGTTAGCAACTTACATAAATGCAGCAGAGTATTAAAACCAGGAAATTAACATTGGCACAATATTATTAACTATATAGACTAACTCAAATGTCACCAGTTTTTTCCTCATGTTCTATTTTTTCCCTTCCAGAATCCAGCTCAAAGTCCCACAGTACATTTAACTTGTTGTCTCCTTGTCTGCTCCGGTCTGTGACAGTTCCTCAGTCTTTCCTGATCTTTCTTGACAATGACACATAGATGGGTACAGTTCTTTTGTTGGTGTTATATCTCCACATGATAAAAAGTGATATGGTAGGAACAGACACAGTAAGAGAATGTCCTGTGTTTTCTCGTTCTGCATTTTTAATAGTGCAAAAGTGAAACTTTTGGCAAAGGCTGCTACAGTATTTTTGTGTGCTTTTCAGCGCATCACAGCTGGGGTACACGATGTCAACATGTCCCACTACAGGCGATGATAAACTTGATCACCTGGTTAAAATGATATATTCTGTGTTTCTCCACTTCAAAGTTACTTCTTTTTTTCTGTTTCAACAGAGCTATATCTTGGGGCAGATACTTTCGGCCCATGCTAATATCCTGTTTGTTCTCACATTTTTTCCACTGATTTTAGCGTCTCACTGTGGATCTTGCCTGCATCAGTTGTCACTGTAAAGTGTGCCTCTTGGTGGTTTTGTATTTCTCTTGTTCCTTGCACACCTAGTAATAGGGCTTCTCTAAGCCCTCTTACTCATTTCCTCATTTACTTATGCGTTGATTTATGTGTTTGTATATGTTATGCCAGTATGGAATTACAGGTATTAATTTAATTATATAGTTGTTTATTTTGGGCTCAAGTTCTTCCAACTTTAGCCATCAGGAGCTCCTTCACATGGTCTCCTGTGTCCTGTTGACATGCCTCCATTCTTTTTTGAGAAACTCCTAATTTTCTGATACTACAAAATGCTCCAGCCTCAACCTGTATTTCCCTCTCCCTAACCCTGGAATCAACCACTTCTTCAAGGACCCCTGGCTTTCCTTTTATTGGGAAATGGTATATGGAAACCAAGATCTGGATGCTTGATATTTTCATTGTTACTGGGATGTCATTCCTCCTAGGCCCTCTCAGTGGACAGAGCTAGGAAATATATGTATGTATACTAACCCACACATACACACTTATCTGTTTTTATTCCTTTTATCTCTGCATTTCTCTATATATTAAAAACAGTGGGTTATATGGATATTTCAGATTCCAAAGCAGTATCACAGGATTATTCTACCCTCCCTATAGGCTTATTTGTAACTTCTTTCTCTAACAGTGAGAAGCCTGGCTCTCATTATTTGTAATATATGTATGTTTGTTCAGTGCCAGTATACACATAACGTATATACAGAATTGCTACTCCATAATCCTGTGGGTAAAACAGATATAATAATTAAGGCATGGTATTTATATACAGCTGCTTTTGTTTTCAGCCTTACAGTATCCAGTCAAGTTATCATTTTTTGAATTTACTTAGGCTGGTACTTTTCTTCCCCATCCCCCTCGGTGTGGTTGTGTTACTCGTTTATAGTACATTTGGATTCGTTTGTTCCTCTCTGTATTCCATTTTTTCTCTCCCCTCAGTCCCCACTTCTGCTTCCTGCTTGATGTGTGTGTATGTAAAACATCACCATGGTTCTGAGTCAAAGCTGTACAAAAACCAGAGAAGTGTTACTCCCTCCTCCCATTCCTATCCTGCTTACATTCCTCATTTCCACCCCTTTTCCCACAAGCACGGGTCACCAGTCTCTATGCTTTCTGGTTTCTCCTTCTTACGTTTCTTTTGTACAAATAAGCAGCTGAATATGTATTTTCTTTTTAACTACTTCACTGAGTTATAATTTACATAGTGTAAAATTCACCAATTCAAGTAATGTACCAATCAGTGATTCTGAGTAAATTAGCTGAGGTGTACGATCACCATGTAATACAGTCTTCAAGCATTTCCCTTGTCTCAGTTTCAGCCCCATTCCAGGCAACCGCTAACCTATTTCCCTGTTTCTGTAGTTTTGCCTTTGTGACCATTTCATCTAAATGGAATTATATAATACATGGTCTTTTGTGTTTGGGCTCTTTTGCTTAGCATGTTTTTGAGGTTCATCCATGCTATATCCTGTAATGATATTTCATTCCTTTTTTATTGTTAACTAGTATTTCATGGATGTTTGGATTGTTTCAGCTTTTAGACTATTATAAATAAATATGTTGCTGTGAATATTCACCTGCAAGTCTTTATGTACACGTGATTTGGCATTTCCCTTGGATATATATCTAGGAGTAGAATCTTTGGATTATGTGGTAAATTTGTGTTTAATCTTTTAAGAAACTGCCAAGGAACTTTCCAAAGTGACTTATTACTACTATTATGCCATCTTATTACCATCAGCAATGTATGAGGATTCCCATTTCTCTGCGACCTTGCCAACATTTGTCATTGTCGTTCTTTTTAAAAATTAGGTGATTTTTGGCTGTGCTCGGTCTTCTTTGCTTTGCGCGGGCTTCCTCTAGTTGCGGCAAGTGGGGGCTCCTTTCTAGTTTCTGTGCATGGGCTTATTCTTGTGGTTGACTTCTCCTGTTGCTCAGCATAGGCTGTAGGCGCACAAGCTTCAGTAGTTGCAGAACAGGGGCTCAGTAGTTATAGCACATGTTCCCCTCTGGCACGTGGGATCTTCCCAAACCAGGGGTCAAACCCATGTCCCCTGCATTGGCAGGCAGATTCTTATCCACAACACCACCAGAGAAGTCCCTGTCTGTCTTTTTTATTATAACTGTCTAGGCAGTGTGGTGGAGAAGGCAATGGCACCCCACTCCAGTACTCTTGCCTGGAAAATCCCATGGACAGAGGAGCCTGGTAGGCTGCAGTCCATGGGGTCGCTAAGAGTTGGACACGACTGAAGTGACTCAGCAGCAGCAGCAGAGAGTGTGGAATGGTATCTCGTGATTATAATTTTAATTTCTCAAATAACTAACGATGTACTTTTTTTATGTGCTTATTGTGTCGGAATGGAGTGTTAGTCACTTAGTAGTGTCCGGCTCTTTGTGACCCTGTAGATTGTAGCCCACAAGACTCCTCTGTCCATGGAATTCTCTAAGCAAGAATACTGGAGTGGGTTGCCGTTTCTTTCTCTGGTGTATCTTCCCAACCCAGGGATCAAAGCTAGGTCTCCTGCACTGAAGGCAGATTCTTTACCATCTGAGCCAGCGTATCGTCTTTGGTAAAATATCTATTCAGATCTCTTGCTCATTCTAAAACTGGGTTGTTTGTCTTATTGAATTATAAGATGAGGTATGTGATTTGCAAATATTTTGTATCGATTTGTGCTTCTCTTCACTTTCTTAATGATGTCTTTTGAAATGTAAGTTTTAAATTTCCACAAAGTCCATTTATTAATTTTTAAACATATGGATTTTGTGTTTTGTGTTATATATGATGTTGCACCTAAAAAAATCTTTACCTAACCAAAGGTCTCAAAGATTTTCTCATAAAACCTTTATATTTTTTTCTCTTAAAAGTTTTTTAGTTTTAGCTCTTACATTTAGGTCTCTGATGCATTTTGTGACTTTTGTGTATGATATAAGGGCCTAAGTGAATCTTTTTTGCATATGGATATCCAGTTGTCTCAGCACCATTTGTTAAAAAGACTATCATTTCTCCCAATAAATTGCCTTAGCATTTTTGTCTAAAATCAAGTGACCATAAATACAGGCTTATTTCTGGACTCTTGATTCTGTTCCAGTGATCTGTTTACCTGCCTCTATGGCAGTACCACACACTGTCTTCATAGTGAAAATCTTCCAAATATGTTTTCCTTTTTCAAAATTGTTTTAACTCTTGAGTCTTTTGCATTTCCATGTAAATTTTAAAATAATAATCTTATGCATTTTGACTTTTTTTATTTATTAGTATATTCTAAAAATCACTCCAAATCAGTTTTTGTAGAGATCTTTCCGATTGTTTCTTTTTAACAGCTGCACAGGATTCCACCAAGTAAACGTACCTTAATTCTTCAACTACTTATTATGGACATTTAGGTTTTTTCCAGTATTTTGTAATTAGAAATTCTGCAGTGAATAACCTTATGTATATTAATTTTACTGTTGTTGGAGATTCCTAGAAGTGGGATGGCTGGTTAAAAGGTAAATATATATTTCTCTACACTAAAGAGATACTGCCTGTGTGGCTTACTTCTGTTTTACTCCTCAGATATTGATGAATGTGAAAATGAACTCAATGGAGGCTGTGTCCATGACTGTTTGAATATTCCTGGCAATTATCGCTGCACTTGTTTCGATGGCTTCATGTTGGCTCATGATGGTCATAATTGTCTTGGTAAGAAAAACGGGTAGAAGTGGTAATTATCATTTACCTCCCCTCTAGCACCCCACCCCTTTCTTTTCTTTGACGAAAACATATTCATTAAAAGAAAACTGAGATCATAAACTTGTGTTTTCTGGCTCCTGAGAAATCATACTCCCTAATAGAAAACCAGGGTATGTATTTTAGTTTTTATCTGGTCATTCATAATATAAACCCTCCATTGTCCAAGGAGGTGGGTGGATATTGTCATTAGTACTTATTGACTTTCTGGCATTGACTTGTTACTTTTAAGATCTTTAGTCTTGTGTTAAAAGGGTCTTGACTTAAAGCTATTTCTTTAATCCTGTAAATACCTCTATTCCAGAATCATGTAAAACTATTTGTCGTAAATATTCCGCATGTGTGCTTGGATCTCAGCCAGATAGACTCCCTTCTTTTTCCTTAAAAGAGAGAGAAATTAAAACAGAAACCTTCCGTTAACATCCTCCTAGTATCCCACAAACCAAAAACATCTGTTAGAGTTTCAGTCTCTGAGTTAGGAACTGCAAAGAGCATTGTTTACATTGGTTCCTTATGCTAGGAATAAAACAGAATTTAAAAATAGCAAGCAGTTGGATAGGGTTGAATGCTGGATGGTCTTAGAAGATGTGGCACACCTGGAAGGCAAGTGTTTGTGGTCTATTTGCACTTGAAGGCTGATGTTAGCAGTGGTACAGAAGGACATCATGGGACTCGGAGGACATCAGATTCCTTTGGCATTAGTCCTTCATGTGGTTGACCCACTTCATTTGGCTCACCAAGAGAAGCTTGAGCCAGGCCCCACCTCTGCGGGGACAGCTAATTCAGATGCTCCCTTGCTGTGCAGTGGAAATGGCCACTTGATCAAATGCTTTGAGATGAGCGTGGTAGTGGTGGTGATTTAGTCACTAAGTTAAGTCCAACTCTTATGATCCCATGATCCCGTAGACTGTAGCCTGCCAGGCTCCTCTGTCCATGGGATTTCCCAGGCAAGAATGCTGGAATGAGTTGCCATTTCCTTCTCTAGGGGATCTTTCCAACCTAGGGATCAAACCTGCATCTGTCTCCTGCATTACAGGCAGTCTACTGTATTGCAGACAGATTCTTTACTGCTGGAGCCTCTGGGGAGGCCCTGAAAGTCAATAAGTGACTATAGGCCGAATTTGTATTTTGAGTGTTGGGGGAAGGAGAGTATTTGGGACTTAGGCCTGATATGAGCCCCATCCTTATGTTGACTCTGTCCCTTCCTGTCTGTGTGTGGTATGAGAGATCCAGCACTGGTTAGACCACTTGGCCTTCCAAGCCTGCAGCTCTCAGGGAGGAGAGATTGAGGGCTGGGAGTCACTAATCCCTCTGCAACTTTCTAGGTCATCAGCACCACCAAAAGACACATGAGAAACACAGTCCAGAGAGCAGCAATAAGTTGAGATTAATTAAAAACTAAAAAAAAAAGAAAGAAATTATATTTAGTGTGTAATTTACAGTATGTTTAAAAAAACATTTTCTGGGGGAAATCACTTATTTCCCTTTGATTAGCCAATGGCATGTTGAGGATCTGTAGTTGATGGAAGACCCATTGATCACAGTTGTGCTCAAACTCACAGCCTAGGGTAAGTGTGAACTTCTGAAGAACAACACACAGAACCGTCCAAGAGTTAAGGACTAAGGACCTTGGGTGGGGTCATTTGGAGTAGAGGCCTGCTCAGAAATCCCGAGGCCCCAAGTTCTTCCTTGCCTGGCTCAGATATTTCAGCAGACGATTTCCATTTCCCCTTCTCTGGGCTCTCTTTCTGGGTTTGGTAGTAAGAGTCTGCCTTGCAGAAAGACTCTGAGCATCCACTGAGTACCTCTGAAGGGGCTCAGGATTCTGTGAAAAGGAAGGCGAGAGAAAATACAGTGACACATGAAGAGCAGGGCCAGCACACAGAGAAACCTCTCTGCCATTTGGACTCAAAAGAGCAGAGAAGCATTTTGTGACAGAGAAGGAGCTCAGTATCAAAATTTAGGAGTGGCAGTTTCCTGTGTTCTCTTGGATGGCCCCTACCTCTCCTCGGCCCCTGACCCTACACCAGCTGCCGATATATAAGCCAGGATACGCAGAGGACAAATGCCACAGTTCTGGCTCTCTACCCAGATTGCTCCAGGATCTTGGGTGCCTGTGAGCCTGAAAAACAAAATGTAGCTCTTCCAGACAGCTCACCCCACCTGAATTCCATTTCTGTTTATTGAATATCTGGGAGCACGGAATAGCTACTAGGTCTTACAGCCTATTAGCATCACTTGAGAAGTTTAAAATGACACCAGGTCTCATCCAAGGCTAGTTAGACCAGTGTGGTCCAGATATCAGTGTTCTAACCTGCGGCCAGGTTGTGAAACACTGTTTTATGCTCTGAAGAAACTCACCACCTTAGCGTGCATGTGAACTTTTGTATTAATTCATTCCCTGATAGCTCAATTGGTAAAGAATCCACCTGCAATGCAGGAGACCTGGGTTTGATTCCTGGGTTGGGAAGATACCCTGGAGAAGGGAAAGGCTACCTACTCCAGTGTTCTGGGGCTTCCCTTATGGCTCAGCTGGTGAAGAATCCACCTGCAATGCAGGAGACCTGGGTTCAATTCCTAGGTTAGGAAGACCTCCTGGAGAAGGGAAAGACTACCTACTCCAGTATTCTGGCCTGGAGAATTCCATGGACTGTATAGTCCATGGGATTGCGTAGAGTTGGACACGACTGAGCGACTTTCACTTTAATCCAAGTGCATCACCCAACTTAATACATTTCTGATTGCTTTGGAGAAAAGGAATAGTGGGTGAAGCGTGGGGTAGGGTGGGACAACTCAGAGCCAGGCCAGGTGTTGGTGTCCAGAGAGGCAGATTGCTCCTGCTCACCCCAGTCCTCTCTGCAGGAACAGCCGGGCCAGGTGTGTCCCAGCATCTCTCACCCTCCGGAATGTGCTCCCTTCACCCTTTGGCACGGAGAAGGGCGAGTTTGTTAGGCTTCAGGGGATGGCTGGAGTCCCATCAGTTTAGAAAGGCATCTGCTGGATAGTGTGGGAGGACGGATGACTGTAAGATCTGAAGCTTGAAACCAGATAACAGATATTTAAATGTGAATGTTCTTGTTACAGATGCCCCCAGGAGCTAGTGATAGGCACATGGGAAATCAGGGCTGGAGAAAATAAATTGCTTTTTACATTAGCCTTCTCCTCGAGCCTCTATCAGATCTGAGATTTTTCTAGAAGTTTCCTCTTCTTTAGCTCTGATGATGCCATGCTCTTCTTCTTGTTTGTTCATGCATTGAAGAGTTAATATGTGCCTGCAGATTACAGGGCTATGCTANAAAAAAAAAAAAAATTAAGTTTCCATTACTGTATGATAGCTATTATTTCTCTACATTCATTTAAACATTTCAAAGTGTCTGTATGAGAAAGCCTTACTCATCTGCTTATAAAATAAAAAGGCATTTAAGATAATAGTAATTCATTAGCAAAACTCAGACCATATTTCTGGCTGTAGAAGCTATACCATTTTATGCTTTTCACAATAAAACTGCTCCGAGCCCTAGTAAAACCAAACAACCTAGATTTGTAATCAGCATATCAAATTTATGTCTTGAAGCAAGACATGAAATCAAGAGCTTTACAAATAATCTGACTTGGAAAATAGTTTTCATCTTACACTTCGATTTGGATCCATTACAATGTTGGGGATTCAAATACTATGTTCGAGGCTCAGAAGCAAATGCTGGGGTCAATAACACCTTCATCCTAATAAGGTAAGGATGAAGAGCTGAATATCTGTCAGCCCTAGACTGGGAATGGAGAAAGAAGAAGAAACAACACAGCAGGGGGCAATAAAACTAAATGCTTTGGGTATGTAACTCACTTAATCCTCAAAACCACCCCTTAAGAAAGGCCATCCCTATCATACAGATGAAGACACTAAAGCAAAGAGAAGTGATAATGTGCCCACAGATGCTCAAGTGGCAAGTGGCAGTGCTGGAATTTGAACCCAGGCACACACCAGAATCTCTGCTCTTCACTGTTAGGCTATAAAGACTCAAAATATTTCCATCTTCTTGATGGAAGGAGATATATAAATAGACAGGAAAGGCAGTTTCACAAATCACCAAGATGATTACAGCCCAGCAGTGGTGGTTTAGTTGCTAAGTCGTGTCCGACTCTTGAGACTCCATGGACTGTAGCCCACCAGGCTCCTCTGTCCATGGAATTCTCCAGACAAGAATACTGGAGTGGGTTGCCATGTCCTTTTCCAGGGGATCTTCCTGACTCAGTGATTGAACCCATGTCTCCTGCACTGCAGATGGATTCTTTACCACTGAGCCACAAGGGAAGCCCTTTAAAGCCCAGATTTCATTCAGATTTCATTCAGATTCATGCTGATCTGATGGTCTGGTGATTAAGAATCATCTGCCAGTGCAGGGGACACGGGTTTGATCCCTGCTCCAGGAAGACTCCACATGCCTTGAGGCTACTAAGCCCATGAGGCACAACTACTGAGCCTTTGTGCTCTAGAGAAATCATTGTAATGAGAAACCTCGAGAGTAGACCCCGCTCAGTGTAACGACAGAAAGCCCGAATGCAGCAACGAAGACCCAATGTAGCCAAACATAAATATTCAGGCAGTAAGAAACTGAAGATCCAGCCTTACCTCCAGCCTATGCTCACGATGCTCAAGAGTTCTGCAAGCCCAGTGGCTTAGGACACGAGGGATAGGTTTTGAATCCACTCATAATTTTGGTGTGAACAATGAAGATCTCAAGAGATTCCCAAGGACTAAATCCCCAAACCATTGTAAATGCCCAAACTCCCTAGTACCCATAAAGCACAATGCTGTCAGTCAATAAGTGTCCTTCACAAAATGATGACAAATTTGCTAGATGAATAATAGTTCTCTGACAAATCTCAATGTATCAGAAAGATGATGGATTCATGGGTAAAACATAGAGCTAACTCCTAGTAGACATTTGAGCTTCAGAGCTTTCTCAGAATAAATTTATAAACTGGTGTATATTTGTACATGGGATTCTAGGAATGTAAGGAGAATACACCTACAAACTATATTAAAATACTTCAGTGAATATTATTAATTGTAGCATAAAGGCAGAGAGGGAATTAGAGTTCATTTTAACACAGCTGGCGAACAGCACTTGTGATGCACATAATATTCTAGTTGTAACTTCAGTTTACTTACTCTTTCACTTTGATGTTGGTTTAGAACAGTCCCAAAGAAGGCCATTAAGATTGAGAATAAAAATAATAACTAAAGCTTTCATAGCTCAATTTTGGGATATGCTAGGGAACTGACCCATTTGAAAAGACCCTGATGCTGAGAAAGATTGTAGCCGGGAGGAGAAGGGGATGACAGAATGCGATGGTTGGATGGCATCACCGACTCAATGGACAGGAGTCTGAGTAAACTCCAGGAGGTGGTGATGGACAGGGAGGGCTGGAGTGCTACAGTCCATGGAGTCGCAAAAGGTCAGACACGACTGAGCGACTGGATGGAACTGAACTAAAAGAGTCATTGGTTACATAATAACATAGTTTCAAAGGCCCTCTGGCTACATGTTAAACTAGTAAGAGATAAATTAACAGGTAGCTATATACAGAGAAGGAGAGGGTATTTTAAAGTCACCAGCCAGCATAAAACTGTTGTAAAGCACAGGGAGCTCAGCTTGGTGCTCAGTGCTGACCTCGAGGGGTGGGATGGAGGGTGGAATGGAGAGTCGGGTGGGAGGGAGGTTCAAGGAAAGCAGGATATGTGTAGACATGTGGTTGGATCACTTTGTTATTAAAGCAGAAACTAATACAACATTGTAAAGCAATTATACACCAATAAAGTCAGTTTAAACTGTTTAACAATTGTGTCAGAACATTTCAAGTGTTCAAACATCTAAGAAGTCTGAGATGACAGTCCTGGTGCTTTTGCTCACCTACACTTTTAGGAATCTGTTTCCCAGAGGTCCTCTCGGTTCTTGAGGGTGTAGAATGTGGTAAGGGTGCCGGAGGCCCAGGAGGCTGCTGCTATATTGTCCACTAGAAATTATCCAGGATAAGAGGTTGTGCTGCTTCTTCACTTCCAAGTGCTGAAACAAAAACACAAATTCAGCATGCTTACAAGGATGGCTCAGCAACACAAGAAAAACCTTAAGCCATTAAAAAGAAAAGTCTTAATGAAAACACTACTTTAGTAAAGTCACTACAGGCCCCTCCCTAAATTCTGCACAGGATGACATGATTACCAAAAAGAAAGAAATCCAACAGCAAAACTGGCTGCATGTACTACATGCTGTAGCTCATGACTGGTTGGTTATCCACAGGATCCAGCTCAGTCTCCTTGAAAAAAATAACAGATCCAACTCAATTAATCCAAAGCAACCTAGTAATGAAAGAACCATCTGTCTCCTTTTTCAGCTCCTCTGTACACATACACACAGCTTTATTGTTCAATGCAGAGGTGAGAGAAGGAGCTGCTGGAAAACTCTCTGAAGAGCAAGGGGAGGGAGGGAGACAGGAGAATGAAGAGAGATCAAGAACAAAAATATCCAGCCTTAAGGAAGGGTGGGAAATTAGTGACAACAGCAACTGCTTTAACAATGTGTGGTAGGCTTTTTTCTCCAAAAAAACTTTGGAAGAAAAAAAAAATCTCAAAATGCTCCTTCTATCGTTTTTCTTACACAAGACTAAAAACTCTGATACAGAAACAAATAAAACATAAAACCCTGCATGTTCTGTATTTCTTGTGTTCGTAGAAAGTGTTTTTTTTTTTTAATAAAAACTCTTAGGAAACAGATATCAAAAACAAAATCACTAACAATAGGACAAATATTTATTTCAGAATTCATTTATGACTCTAATGTCCTACCATAAGAAAATGATTATACTTAATTATGCAAATCATAGAGTAACATGAAAAATATTTAGATTCTACCAAATAAAGAAAGTTTTAAAAAGCTGAGTACATTTCCATACGTGAGATGTATGTGTGGTGACACATGACTGCAAGACAGAGAAAAAAGAAATCAGTTGATATGCTGAATTGTGGACTGCATGGGATCTTTTTCTCTAAAGTTCAAATTTTATGGAGAAACAGAAAATGCTTATTTTCATGTATTTCAATATACATTTCACTTGTGAAGTGCTAAGCAGTTTGTGCATTTAGAAATTAGAACAAAGGCAAAGTGGTGCTCTTTAGTGGCAATTAATAGAAGACTTCTATTCTATTCTATTAGGGAATTCCCTAGTAGCTCAGTTGGTAAAGAATATGCCTGCAGTGCAAGAGACTAGGGTTTAATCCCCGGGTTGGAAAGATCCCCTGGATCTCTCGCCTCCAGTACTCTTGCCTGGAAAATCCCATGGACAAAGGAGACTGGCAGGCTACTGTCCATGGGTTGCAAGAGTCAGACACAACTTAGCAACTAAACAACCACCATTCTATTCTATTCTAATTCCATGATAATAGAAGTCTCCACCATGAGACAGAATTTTGAACCTACGGAAATTGCGGATAATGATAAACTTGCACCTCAGAATCGTTCTCCCTAAATGTACAGAAAGCGCAACTCCTGGGTTTCTATCATTTTCAATCTCTAACAGTTACTATCTGCTAAAGTCAAAAGGTGATCAAAAATCTGAAGCTGGAAGGTTAGGAAAGAAACCTCAAACAATGTCACACCAGGAATAGCTAGAGGATGGAGATTTAGTTACACCTGGAGAAGCTTAAATCATGGAAGGCAAACAAGATGGCCATTGTCAAGTCTGAAAGACCTTCAAGAAAAAGAGACATAGCCTGGTTCTGAAGTCTAGCAGGGGTTAAGCCAAGGCTAGTGAAGGAAAAATTCAAGGAATGAACAACTTTGAAGTTGACATGGAAGAACATGCTTAGGTTACCTAAAGATAATTCAGGTTTCATTTCTGGACAATGAGTCACTGGTTACTAAAGATACTCTGTTTTAAAAAACTGCTTGGGATGGATTTGTATAGTACTCCTTAAAAAACTTTAATGTCCATCATCATCACCTGAGCATCTTCCTATCAGAAGGTCAGGGGGTCATGAGATTCTGCATATCTTGCAAGCTCCCAGGTGATGTCCATGCTAATGCAGTGCGGTTACAAGTGTTAGAATGTTACTTAAACTAGTATTTCCCAAAGTTTTCTAACAACATGACTTCAAAAGTTCTCTCCAACCCTGATTTGGGGGCAGATGATTAATAAATTTTACATATTAAGTAGTTATTAGTGGAATTTTGCAGGCACACACCTTCAAATTAAAAAAAACAAACAAATAAAGCTATAGGTTGGTATCTTCCAATATCCCCCCAGCTGATACTTTAAAGCAATAACCAATTTTGCCCAATTTTAAACAATACTTTTTTTTTACTTCCATTAAAAAAAAAAAAGAATTAAAAAATGACTATTTTACTCCAAGTTTGGCAGAGTGTGTCCCAGTGAATGAATGAATGCATGCTCAGCGTTTAAAATGCAGTTACTTATGATTTCCGTATACAACAGTTAACAGAGAAGTAGGATAAGACAAAACACAGCTATAACTTTTTTTCCTAGTGATTTGTACTAAAAATTATGTGTCTCCAAAGGTGAGGGTATGCGGACAGAAGACTCCCAAGGTGACACTTGTAGTTTTCTTTTTCCATGTAGGGCTCTCTGCCTTCTTTTCTGAGCCCTGACATTTCACCTCTCCTCCACCCCATTTGGGTGGTAAAATCCCTTCAATGCTTTGAAAGTTTCCTTCTTGCTCACATTTTGCTTAGCTCTCTCCTTATCTAAGAAACTTGGGCTTTTAATCAGTTCAAAATCCTAAGTGACGTCTTTCCTGGAGAAATATGCTAGTATCTGAACACACAGCCCTTCCTCAAATTTTAAATCCGTCTTAGGTTTCTCTCCCAGAATAAATAAGCCCACAGCTAAGAGGGAACCAGCTTCCTGTCTTTCCTCCTACTCTGTAAGTCCCCTTTCCAAAGGGCTTATTGTTTTATAGTTTGCTTAAAAGTTATAAGTAACATTCCATCTGATTTACAAAAGCCCCTTTTCTCAAGCTATTTATTACATCAGTGTATTCTGAATGAATGTAAGCTTATTCTGCTCCCTGAGAAGCATCATTTCCCGTTTAATTCCCCTTTTCAACTATTTTTAAAAGGAAAAAAGTGAGTAAGCTTGAGGATAAACAATCAGAAGAGCATATATCAAATCTTAAGGGTAAAGTGTTGGAAATGTTCTGGCTTACCATCCAGAGGATCCTCCAAAATCAAATTACAAATATGATGCTAATCTTAATTTGGGGTATCTTATAATTACTGTTACAAAGAAACCATCATACATGTGATATTTATTTTTGTTAAATCATATAATCCTAGATTTACTTCCGAATGCAAGCTAAATTAATCCTCTATGCAAAGGGAGTCAATTCATTTCCTGGTAAAATTAACTATGGAAGTTTTCACCTCTACTATAACTTTGCTGATTTAGGCAATAACCAATTTCTGGGCTTCCCTGGTATTTCAGTGGTGAAGAATCTGCCTGCCAATGCAGGAGACACGGGTTGGATCCCTGATCCATAAAGATCCCATATGTCGAGGAGCAGCTAAGCCTGTGAGTCTCAACAGTTGAGCCTGTGTTCTGAAGACCAGGAGCTGCAACTACTGAAGGCCACGGGGCCTGGAGCCTGTGCTCTGCACCAAGAGGAGCCACCTCAGCGAGAAGCTCCCGAAAAGCAATGGAGAGTAGCCCCCGCTCCCCACAACTGCAAAAAAGCCTGCGCAGCAACGAAGACCTAGCACAGCCAAACATCAATTTTAAAAAGCAAAACAAAAACCAATTTCCCAGCCAGACCTTGTTCCAGGCACTGAAGACACAGCGGTGAAGAAGAAAATCAGTGTGCAATCCAGGAAGAGAGGGAGACATTAACAGGCAGTTGTTATTACTATTAAGTAATACTATTTGGTGTGATTATTAAGTAGCAATTATTAAATTACAACTGTGATCTGAGAAGGCACCTAGGTAGGGGAGGACAGAGAGCCTCAGAGGAATTTGACAGAATTCACAGAGAACTCCTCTGAGGAGTAAACAGATGAAATCAGGGTAAAAATGAAAAGCACTCCTGGCAAAGGAAATGGCATTTGTGACTGAGGCTGCTTCTAACAGAAGTGAGCATTAAAGTAGGAGCTAATCTTTGTTGCAGGCCTACCACATGCATGAACTCACAGAATCCTCACAGCAGGGCTGAATTGGGCCTGTGTTTCTAATTCTGTAAATGAGGAGAATGAGAGGCATAGAGAAGTTAACTTGTCCAGGGTGTCTCAAAGCTAGATGTCGAGCCAGGGTTGGGCAAGATAATCTGCGGCTGGTCTATATATTCTGAACCCATCAGCTACTCTATCTTTCCAGGAACCAGATCAACTTGAAGCCTTCCTCATCTTCAAGATTCATTATGCCAATTTTCATTTTTCACAGAATGACATAGTGAAATATGGATGTATTGGAAAATCTTCAGTCTCATTCCCAGAGTTTTGATAAATGTAAGATTCTTAGATTGAAACCTATTTCATTAGGAAATATTACATGAAATTTTTTCATTACAGATGCATTAACAGAAGTCCAAATGTTAATATACCAAATGTTCACAAACCCATTAACCAAAATAACTATTATCTTCTCAGGGATTCTTTTTTAATGGAGATTTGTGTTCCTCTCCCTACCCTTCTCTTTTTCTCTGGGATCCAACCACAATCATGAATTTGCCTACTTTGTATTCACATACATGTACACGCATATGTGGTTTATGATACTGTTTTAAGTAATGGTTTAACATTTACATACGAAATACAGAATGTTTTGAAATTTGAATTTTTTCATTCTATACTTCGGGCTCAGAGATCCATCCATACCAATGCATAACGGTCTGATTCATTCAAATTCTGTACAGTATCCTATTAATCAATTGCACCACAAGTCTTTCCATTCCCTATCAGCAGATATTTAGGCTTTCAGAGAACTACTGATCTAAATGTCATTTTGGAACCAAATATTTTTTTTTTCCAAACTAAAAAAAAGCAGTTTACTAAGATAATCCTACCAACAACTCTCTGGGACCCCCATGGAGGCCAAAATACTAGAGTGGGTAGCCTTTTCCCTTCTCTGGGGTATTTTCCCAACCCAGGAATAGAACGGGTATCTCCTGCATTGCAGGTGGTTTCTTTACCAACTGAGCTATCAGGGAATCCCTACAAACTGCTAGAAATACTTTAAAAATTGAAATTTCACTTCCACATAGTCTTTTTTCTAAAGCATAAATGTTGATAACTCAAGCTGTTTAAAAATATCTAGATATTTAACATACCAGTTATGACTCTTTGACTATGACAAAGCCTTTGACTGTGTGGATCACCACAAACTGGAAAATTCTGAAAGAGATAGGAATACCAGACCCCCTGACCTGCCTCTTGACAAACCTGTATGCAGGTCAGGAAGCAACAGTTAGAACTGGACATGGAACAACAGACTGGTTCCAAATAGGAAAAGGAGTATGGCAAGGCTGTATATTGTCACCCTGCTTATTTAACTTCTATGCAAAGTACATCATGAGAAATGCCAGCTGGAAGAAGCACAAGCTGGAATCAAGAATGCCGGGAGAAATATCAATAACCTTAGATATGCAGATGACACCACCCTTATGGCAGAAAGTGAAGAAGAACTAAAGAGCCTGTTGATGAAAGTGAAAGAGGAGAGTGAAAAAGTTGGTTTAAAGTTCAGCATTCAGAAAACTAAGATCATGGCATCTGGTCCCATTACTTCATGGAAAATAGATGGGGAACAGTGGCAGACTTTATTTTTGGGTGGCTCCAAAATAACTGCAGATGGTGACTGCAGCCATGAAATTAAAACCCTTGCTCCTTGGAAGAAAAGTTATGACCAACCTAGACAGCATATTAAAAAGCAGAGACATTGCTTTACCAACAAAGGTCCGTATAGTCAACGCTATGGTTTTTCCAGTAGTCATGTATAGATGTGAGGGTTGGACTATAAAGAAAACTGAGTGCCAAAGAATTGATGCTTTTGAACTGTGGTGTTGGAGAAGACTCTTGAGAGTCCCCTGGACTGCAAAGAGATCCAAGCAGTCCATCCTAAAGGAAATCAGTCCTGAATATTCATTGGAAGGACTGATGTCAAAGCTGAAACTCCAGTACTTTGGCCACCTGATGTGAAGAACCGACTCATTTGAAAAGACCCTGATGCTGGGAAAGATTGAAGGTGGGAGAAGAGGACGACAGAGGATGAGANATCAGTCCTGAATATTCATTGGAAGGACTGATGTCAAAGCTGAAACTCCAGTACTTTGGCCACCTGATGTGAAGAACTGACTCATTTGAAAAAACCCTGATGCTGGGAAAGATTGAAGGTGGGAGGAGGGGATGACAGAGGATGAGACGGTTGGATGGCATCACCAACTCAATGGACATGGGTTTCGGTGGACTCCAGAAGTTGGTAATGGATAGGGAGGCCACAGGCGTGCTGTGGTTCGTGGCCTTGCAAAGAGTCGGACATGACTGAGTAACTGAACTGAACTGATGACTCTTTGAAAAAAAAAAGTTAATAATATTTTAAATGAGAAAATACATTTCTAGGTAAAGTAAATCTATAATCATTCTGTTGAAAACAAAACATATTGAAGAAAAAGTGCACTCAGAAAATAGTCTTCTTATAACCACTTTCTTTTTCTGATAACCACACTGACTAGGCAGAAAACTCTGAGTGCTTGAGCAAGTAGATAAACAAACCAAAGGTTTCCCTGGAATGCTTTGTTCAGTGTTTTAGGCAGAAAATAATCCAAGGCACTAGCCCACAGAAAGATAATCAAATTTCTCTTTAGAGTCAAGCAATTAGGAGGTACTCCCATGTACCAGAGTCAAGGATGGATAAAGTGGACAATGAAGCATAGTAATAAAATACCAAGTCTTTCACCCTGAAGTCTTTAGACCCATAAACAGTGTGACCATACACAATGACCTATTTCATTAATGGAAATGTTTAGCTCAAGGATATTGTAACAAAGTTTATTATCCAGGCTAAACTGAAGTCAAGTCTACAAATAAGTGAAGACTTATCAATGGCATTTCTGTACCTTTAATATCACTTTTTATAAAGAATCTGAGAAAACCTCAAAAGGTAGATGTTTTAAAATATGAATAAATGTTTACTAATGGCTGCATTCTTTAAATGCAGCTAAAATAACCTAGTCTCAGGAGTTCCCTGGTGGCCCCAGTGGTTAGGACTCTGCACTTTGACTGCCGTGGCCCAAGTTCAATCCTTGGGAACTAAGATTCCACAAGGCTAGGTATAGCCAAAAATAAACAAACTACCCAGTCTAGAAGATATAAAGGAAATTCAAAAAAGAGTATTTTCTCTGAAGAGGGGGGGAGAAATGTTTCCTCTCTCAGCAGATTTTCAAGGAAGTGTTCAACATTCCTAAGAAGGTAAACAAAGCTGGGTTTCCAATGAAAGAAGTAACTCCACTGCACTGGGGATCACCGTGCAGTCAGCTCCACGGTCACAATTAGCCAAAATGTTTTAGCACATTTTACAGGCCAGAGCCAAGGGGATATCACTTCTAGATTCCTGGTCTCCAGTCCAAGAAATCCCCCTGGGCTTAGGAAAACCTACCCAGGCTTCAGGAGTCAGCTTAGAACTCAACTGAAATTCATCCTACCAGTAGTTCAGTGAAACAACTGGCCAAGCAAATGGAGAAAGAAGCTCCATTATCCATTTATCCATCCAACACAGATACCTATTGCCCAGCCTATCACATGGCACAAAATCTCAGGGGGGAAAAAAAAACTGCCTGAGAGCACAGATGCTCTAAAGGCAAGTCCACAAAAACACAGACATACCAAACATAACCTTTGCCCCATGCTGACCTCTTAACTATAGCTTCATGCTTAGTTGCCCAGTCGTGTCTGACTCTTAGAGACCCCGTGAACTGCAGCTCGCCAGGCTCCTCTGTCCATGAGATTTTTCAGGTAAGCATACAGGTGTGGGTTGCCATTTCCTTTCCCAAACCATAACTTCAAAGTGCCCTACTTTCTCGTTTTTCAATTAAGTAATATGTATCTTATAGAAAAAACGCAGAAGCCTAAAACATGCAACTTTTTTGCATTCCCCCTCAAAGGGCAAAATATATCATGTGAGTAGTAGAAACTAGTTTTAAAGAGAATAAGAATCAGCAACCGGCCAGAAAGCAGAAGGAGAGCTGCTTAAACTTTTCAAACTCCCCCACCTTCGTGATTTTTCTAAATGTCCGGTGACCTCCCCTGGTGTTACCAGTGGTGAAAGCAGGGGCCGTGAGAAGCACATGCCCTCTGCAACCACGCTAAGCTGTGGACATGTAAGGTGAAGGGCGAGTCTGTGCCGAGAGCACTCCAGACAAACGTCCCCAGCCAGGCACTGTGTCCTGAAGTAAGAGGACAAAAGAAGGGCAAAGCAAGTGGCCTGAGCATGTGAAGTCCCCCTGGGGACTTCAAAACAGTATGGTTCTTACTATTCCCCTTACCCCAGAAACTCAGCCCAGAAAAAGAGAAGTTATTGTCAGGCGGTCTAAACCCAATCCTTTGCTGAAGAAAAAAAGCACTCTGTCATCTGCTACCCTCTGCTTAGTCCCTTCCTACTAACTAAAGCCTAACTGTTGGACTGTTTTTTGATTGGAGGGCTTTTGTTACTTTCTAAAATGAGAACTGGCCTTTGATATGTCAAAGTAGAGCAAAATGAAACCTTTATTTACAGCATGCTATACTATTTGAAAAATAGAGATTTCATTTAAAGAATAAAGTCCTTTTCTTTCTTTTCCCTATCAAAAATGATCGTGAATCAGAGTAACTGGGGACCACTGGACCGAGGAGGTGGCTCAGGCCAGGTCTGGGAGAATGGCTTAAGGACACCGCAGCAGAGACCCAGAGTGGCACTGGTGGGAAGTACAGAGAGATGACATGTCAAGCTTGCTCTGGGATGTCCCAGGAAACCAAACTGGTTCAGGCTGAAAACACGAGGGAAGAACAGCGTGGAGAAATAAAGAAAAAGCCATATCATTGCCATGAAACCTCTGTCTTCCTATGCAGCACATCACAGACATGCAGCAGCCGGGGGCAAGACAGGGAAAATTCCAGAACCAAGGACTAGCGGGGATATGGGGAATAGAGACAGGAGGGTTCAGGCACCAAGCCCATCACAGACACTCTGTGTTCATTTCCCAGGGCTGCAACAACAAAGTACCACAAGCACGGTGGCTTACAATAACAGAAGTGTATTATCTCACAGTTCTGGAGGCTAGAAGTCCAAATGCCAACTGTTGGCAGGGCCATGCTCCCTCTGAACCTGGTAGGGGAGAACACTTCCTTGCCTCTGCTAGTTTCTGGTGGTTTGCTGGCACTCCTTAGCATCCCCTGGCTGGGAGATGCCATCACTCCAACCCAGTGTTTTCAAATGGTACTTTCCCTGTGTCTCTGTCCTCACACACATGCTTCTTATAAGGATATCAGACACACTGGACCAGGGGGCCACCCTACTCCAGCATGACTTCATCTTAACCATGACATCTCCATGACCCTATTTTCAAATGAGGTCACATTCCAAGGTACTAGGAGTTATAACTTCAACATGTCTTTTTAGGGAGACACAACTCAACCTATAACACATCTCTTGATGCCCAGTCCTTCCTCTGAGCCAGAGGGACTCTGATTCTCTGCATGCATGCTAAGTTGCTCAGTTGTGTCTGACTCTCTGCAACCCCGTGGACGGTAGCCCACCAAGCTCCTCTGGCCATGGGATTCTCCAAGCATGAATACTGGAGTGGGTTGCCATGCTCTCCTCCAGGGGATCTTTCCAATCCAGAGTTTCAACCTGTGTCTCTTAGGTCTCCTGCATTAGCAGGATTCTTTACCACTAGCATCACCTGGCAAGCCCTTCTGACATCCTAGAGTCATTCAGAATAACATGGGTGCCATTTCAAATTAAAGAGAAAGAGGGAAAAAAATAGCCTACGGTGGTGAAAGTCAGAGCAGTGGTTACGCTGTAGGGAAGGAGCAGTGATCAGGCACGTGGGCTCCCGGAAGGCAGGCTATGTTCCGCCTCTTCACCTGGAGGCGGGTTACACAAGTGTGCTTCCTGGGAGGAAATGTATTGAACTATATGTACACGGGCTTCCCTCACGGCTCAGCAGGTAAAGAATCCGCCTGCAATGCAGGAGACCGTGGTTCGATCCCTGGGTTTGGAAGATCCTCTGGAGAAAGGAACGGCTACCCACTCCAGTATTCTGGCCTGGAGAATTCCATGGATTGTATAGTCCATGGGGTGGCAAAGAGTTGGACACAACTGAGCGACTTTCACTTCATATGTACATGGTTTGTATGCTCCTCTGCATGGATGATGGATTTCCGTAAGAACTTTAGAGAACTTGGTGCTGTCCAAGAAATAAAGGTGTTGACAGCCCAGGTATAACTTCAGAAAGGAGCTTTACCTGGGAGAAGGATCATCCCAAGAGTCAGCCACTCAGCCCTGCTGGTTCAGACATTCGAGTGGTCAGTTTACCTGAGATGTTCAACTCCCAGGGGCTGGTGTATAAAATGGAAATACCAAAGTAACACACTTATAATGAGAAAAATATAAGGTCAAGGAGTACATATATTTGAACTAAAAGACTGACAGTTTCTAGAGGCAAATTTCTGGGTGACTTAAAAAAAAAAAAGTTGTTTGATAACCACAGACCCACAATAAGGGCACAGGCTTCCCAAAACAGTGCCAGAAATGAGCTACAACAGTTTTTTCTCTTCCCTGTTTTCCTCGCCTTCTTATGGACCTCTGCCACACATTCCATTTTCAGGCTAATTACAGCTCAAGTATACTCCAGTGTTTTTTCTTTCACATCTAATTCTCCTCTGGGAATTTTAAACTCTTGTGGTTAGGGAGTTTTCCATCCTATTGCCTAATTTCTAAGCAAGAGAGATCAACACCAAAAGACAGAGTTAAAATATACCAGACCCTACTCAGACTTGGTAGAAAATATATTTCTGCAGTAAAAATACGTAGGCTTTCCTAGAATTAAATATAAGTCAGACATTTAACATCAGATATTGCATAAGCTCAGTTGTGGAAGTGTCTGGTGATGGAAGTAAAATTTGATGTTGTAAAGAACAGTATTTCATAAGAACCTGGAATTCCATGAATCAAGGTAAATTGGACATGGTCATGCAGGAGATGGCAAGAGTAAATAAACATAGACATCTTAGGAAACAGTGAACTAAAATGGACAGGAATTCAATTCAGATGACCCTTATACCTACTACTGTGGCCAAGAGTAGCCCTCAGAATCAACAAAAGAGTCTGAAATGCAATAGTTAGGTGCAACCTTAAAAATGACAGAATGATCTTGGTTTGTTTCCAAGGCAAACATCACAGTAATCCAAGTCTATACCCCAACCACTGATGCCAAATAAGCTGAAGTTGACCAGTTCCATGAAGACCTAGAAGACCTTCTACAACTAACAACAAAAATAGATGTCCCTTTCATCACAGGGGACTGGAATGCAAAAGTAGGAAGTCAAGAGATACCTGCAGTAACAGGCAAGTTTGGCCTTGGAATACAAAATGAAGAGGGCAAAGGCCAACAGACCTTTGCCAGTCATAACAGTCACCCTTTTTCAACAACACAAGAGACAATTTTACACATGAACATCACTAGATGGTCAATACCGAAATCAGACTGATTATATTCTTTGCAGTCAAAGATGGAGACGCTCTATACAGGCAGCATAAACAAGACCTGGAGCTGACTGTGGCTCAAATCATCAGCTCCTCATATTAAAATTCAGGCTGGCAGTGAGCGAAGAGGAAGTAAAGGGTATCTTGATGAGGGTGAAGGAGGAGAGTGAAAAAGCCAGCTTAAATCTCAATATTAAAAAAACTAAGATTATGGCATCCAGTCCCATCACTTCATGGCAAATAGAAGGGGAAAAGGTGGAGGTAGTGACAGATTTCCTCTTCTTGGGCTCTAAAATCATTGGGGATGGTGACCATAGCCATGAAATTAGAAGAGAATTTCTTCTTGGCAGAAAAGCTATGACAAACCTAGACAGTATGTTAAAAAGCAGAGCCATCACTTTTGCCAACAAAGGTCCGTATAGTCAAGGCTACGTTTTTTTGTTTTTTTTTTTTTTTCCCAGTAGTCATATACAGATGTGAAAGCTGGACCATAAAGAAGGCAGACCACCAAAGAATTGATACTTTCAAACTGTTGTGCTGGAGAAGTCTCTTGAGGCTCCCTTGGACAGCAAGGAGATCAAACCAGTCCATCCTAAAGTCCCGAATATTTATTGGAAGGACTGATGCTGAAGCTGAAGCTCCAATACTTTAGCTACCTGATGCGAAGAGCTGACTCATTGGAAAAGACCCTGATGCTGGGAAAGACTGAAGGAGAAGAGGGTGACAGAGGATGCAATGGTTGGATGGCATTACCAATTCATTGGACATGAACTTGGGCAAACTCTGGGAGATACTGAGGGACCACAGGAGCCCTGGAGTGCTGCAGTCCATGGGGTGGTGAAGAGTCAGACACAACTTGGTGACTGAACAACAATTGCAGAAGCTCTGAATAACATATTGATGTGTTAAAAACTGAATGATATCTTAAAAATAGGAGTAGGGAAGAGAAGAGGACTAAGAAAGGGGAGCAGAGAGGAGGAAAGGAAGCCAAACTTTAACTGCAAAGGAAACAAATAAAAATCATATCTTAATCAAACTGTACATACAAATTATCAAACACATAATTATAGAAGAGGAAGCTGTGGCTTTCTTGAGCATGAAATGTAATAGGGAGGTACTGAAAGTTTCAAGGCTATGAATTTATAGTAGTCCTGTGGACTGTTTACCTTGGATATCTCTGTCCTGTTGAAGCCCCTCTCCACTCTCAAATTTCATATAGAAAACCAGGTTTCAGAAGTCTCAAATGATACTTCACACCTCCTTTCTTTTTTTTTGGCTGTGCTATGTGTGACTTGCAGGATCTCAGTTCCCCAACCAAGGACTGACAATAGCAGTGAAAACAACTAGGCAATAGCAGTGAAAGCCTGGAATCCTAACCACTAGGAAACCAGGGAACTCCCTCACATTTCTTTCAAACACTTAGGTTATTAAAAATGAGAGATCAAATATCAAATGTATATTATGTTAAATAATGTTCATCATTTTCTCATGAAATGTTTTCATCATCTTCTCATGAAAACTGCCATAAATTGGAGGCAGCTAGTGGGATTCCACTCTTCAAGAAAGTCTTCCTTCTCCACCTCTACCCATGTTGAGATGAGGATAGAGAAGATTCTAAGCAAGAAAGTATATGTAAAGTGTTTTAAGAACATATGTTTCAAGATATAAGTATCATTTTTTTAAACTACGGAAAAAGATGAACAGATGTTCATTTTTTTAATGGACATCTGAACAGTAGTTTTTACTTCTCAACCCTAGTTTATTCTGAAAAATCACAGTGCCATTCAGTCAACAGATTTTCATCTTCCAACTCCACCTGAAGCATGCGCACACACACACACACACTGCATCCCTCCACTGTATGCCCATGGATCTCTATATTATAACTAGTACTGTGCCTGGCACATGAAAGATGTCCAAATATTTATTACTGTTCAATGAAAACTAAAAAATTAACAACATGAGTAGATAAATAGAGTCCAAAGTGAAGTCACAGGATGAGATGGTGGGATGGCATCACCGAGTCAATGGATATCAGTCTGAGTAAACTCGAGAGCTGGTGTTGGACAGGGAGGCCTTGCGTGCTGCAGACCATGGGGTCTCAAAGAGTCAGACATGACTGAGCAACTGAACTGAACTGAAAGTGAAGTCATGAACTGAAAGTGAAGTCAGGTTCTAATAGGACTCAGACTGGTTAAAAAAAAAAAAAATTAGAACCAGAGAAGGCCAAACAGAAAGACTTTCTGGAGAAAGTCAAATTTTAACTATCCAATGAACAAGAGTTATGATAATAGCTATAATAAGAGTTATAATAATAATAATGTAACAATATCAATTAAATGTTAGGTATTTGGCAGGCCCTATATTGAACTATTTGCATGTGCTTTCTTTTTTAATTATCATAACTGTGATGTGGGCATTATTTCAAGTTTAAAGATGAAGAAAGTGATCTTCATAGAAGTTAGGCAATGTGTTCGGAGTCAGACAGATTATCAGCCATGAAGCTGGAAAACGAAGGCAGGTTATCACCTAGCTTGGATGGGGTGGGTGGGGAGTGGAAGGAGAAAGACACTAGTTCTAAAGGCCTTCACAACCTGCAGCACAAGGAGGCTTGCAGCGACTGCAGAAGCAAATGGAACAGTAAAAAAAAAAAAAGAGCAACAGGAGAGAGCAGAAAACTTCAAAGACCTGTGGGAGGAATTCTCTGAATTTTTGAGCAGAAAAAAAATTCTGTAATAAAAACCACACTTAAGGAATGTTAATATAAAAGGTGCATGGACAGGAATATTGATGGTCATAGGTGGAGACCTTGGGTAGAAGCTTTGTAAGAAGAATATAATTGCATTATTTACGGTTAAAGCAGAGGAGGCCTACACACCAACTCTAAAAATAGAGGGAAGCTTTTCAGGTTTTTTGCAGTATATGGGCCGTTTTGTTCTCCAAAAATACTCCAGGCCTGCAAAACATTTACAGATATTTCAATCATTAGAAATTACACATATCCCTTAACATCCTGCTTAAGAAAAAATCCAATTATTTCTAATCTAATTGTAGCATAGCTGGGATCAAACAAGAGTGATTAGCTAACTTACTCTGACATTTACTTGAGATATTGGCTTCAACTATCAAAAGAATCTTGACAGCAGTATTCTTTATCTCACCAAAATCATCCACAAAAAAAAAAAGTCCTATTGCGGAGTCTGTCAATTAAATAAAATTATGAATTAAATTACTTGCTGTTGCTGAAAAGCAGCTGGAAATCCATCTAGAACTGGATCGACTCATTGCTCTTGTCTAAATGCAACAAGATAACCCATTTCTCCATTTTAAGTGGTTTATAACTTTATTATACTAACCAATACAGTATTGTAAAGTAAAATAAATTAAAAAAAATTTAATAAAATATATAATAATAATTATATATTACATGAGCTAATCTTATACCAGCTTTATATTATTCATAAAAACAAACCAGGGAAATTTAGCCTGAGTTTTTAATTCTTTGGCTCTGTGCTGAACATAGAATATGTGCATATTCCCTATCTTTGCCTCTTCTATCCCTTAAGACATGAAGGACTCTTACAGACTAAAAGGCTGCACTGATTTTAATAAAAGCATTTCATTTTATTACTACTGTATTATTTTATTTTAATAAAAGCAGCACCTTCTGTGGTACTGGCCTAAATATTTGCAATAGAATATTTCCTAAGAAGAAAACTCCTCTAAGCTATCAGAAACACTGGGCTGATAACTTCTCTGAGGACTAAAATCTTATTGGGGAAGGAGACTCCATAAAATCAGCTCAAAGACAAGAAGACTTTGTTTATATTATAGCAGCATGTCCTTGAGGGACAGGGGGAAAAAAATCTAAAAGGCAGAATCTTTAAAATATGTATACAGAATATCTCTATTAACCAGGAAGATGCCCTCTAAAGACATCATTCTTTGTGAGAAACTTTGTCACTCTGAGTTTCAGCAAGAGCCCAGAGTTGGGCCCTTCTCAGTTCCCTCTGCCAGGCAGGGACTCCCTCTCAGCTCTGGCCCTGATGAGAAGAGCTTTTTACACCAGTGCATTTGTTTGTGTCTCCAGCTAGGTTAAATGATATCTAACAGAAACCTAAGACATATCATAATAAGCAATGGAATTCAAGCGGTGCTTACTAAAGGGCATGAAATCATAGATGTGAGATGCTGGGCTATTAAAGAGGGAAATGATTTTGTTATCTACTCTCTTGGCATGCTTATTTCCTCACTAATGTAACTACAAACCCAACTAAAATTATCATAAATTATGAAACTGAAAATTTGTTGTAATTCAGTCTCTAAGTTGCATCTGACTCTTTGCAACCCCATGGACTATGGCACGCCAGGCTCCTCTGTCCTTTACTACCTCCTGGAGGTGGTCAAATTCATGTTCATTGAGTCAGTGATGCTATCTAACCAGCTCTGAAAGTTTACTGTACATGAAAACAAACTTGAGAATAGTCATCTGATAATATCCACATACCAGTCTCTTACATGTCAACCTAATAATTTTCAAAAAGAAAAAAAATTTCAAAGCCGGAAAAGTTTTAATTTAGACAAATCCACAAGAACGAATGCATCTTTCACCTATTTTCTCCAATGGGTCAAGTTTTTGAGATGATACATTGATAATCCTAATAGTTACAAAGATGAAACCTAAGAGTTATAAAGATGTTACAGCTGAGCTAATATATTCACACTGTGAGTTAATCCATGGGAACGGATAGAGACACCTGGCAAATGTCTGTTCTATTTATAGCGTTCTGAACCCACCAGGTGGGGGACACAGGGGCAAACAAGACAAGACATAATTGCTGCCTGCTCAGACTGAAACATGTTCCAGATTTTTATGTCAGCACATCAGCCATAAAGAAACAGATACCAAAAGCTGAAAGATAATTGATATATATATATATATATATATATATATCAGTTAAGTATGTAAATTAATGAACAGGGCATCTGGCTAAATAATCTCCAAAGTAATTTTCTAAGAGTATACCAAGTTTCCCCAGAGAGTTGGATACTGGAAATGATGAGCTATCTTGGAATCAAAGGATACCTGATAAAATGCCTCTGTTCATTTCTGATAAACCAGTGCTACTAGGAAGTACTGCCTTGGTCATAAATTTTCATGATTTAAGTGTTACTCTAAGACTGAGAAGATTATGTATGAAGAACAATAGAAACAAAATTTCTAAGGCATAGTATAGTCTCATGGCAACTATTACAAAAGTTCAGTTCCACTGAAACTGTAACTCCCTGCATGGCCTGGGGGAAAGGGGGCTGGCATCGGGAAGAGTTTCCCAAGATACAGAATATCCCCTCTTCAGCCAATCATTGTCCTTTTGGTTGGTGGCATCTGAAACTAGATGGGAAAAATCAAGTTAATCTACTCAAATCACACTTGCAAATGATACCAACTGTGATCAATTTGAGTAGATGATTAACTTAATTTTTCCCATCTAGTTTCAGATGCCACCAGCCAACCCAGAGACTTAGAGACAACTAGATATTCAGCCTAGAGAGAAGTTGAGCAATCAGAGCTAGTGATGGAGCGTTTCATGCTTGAGTGAGTACAAGGATTTATTTCAGTGAGTGAGAGGAACACTGTACCCAGTCCTCTGAGGACTGCTTCTCAGTGTAGACATGCCTGTGCCCTGGCCTAGAGCAAGGAAGGGAAATCAGTGATGGCCAATTAATGGGGAGAAGAAACATGTGAAGAATGAAAACGTGTGAAAGAGAGAGCGCGCAAGAAAAAGCCCAAGAGGAAAGTCCATTGCCCACCAGGTAAAGACTGAATCTCTAAATCAGCCTCCGATGGCATCTTATCCTAATTAAAACACAATTCAAACTTCTTCTTAAGACCTGAAGGTATCTCCTAAGCAGTCTTCTGCTTCCCTCCCTGACTTCCTCTCTTCCTAGCTTGCCCTTCGGCCCTCTTCTCCATCTACAATTTCTTCAAACATCCCCAGCTCATTTATGCCTCAGGGCCTCTGCAGCTGCCCTTTCCTCTGCCTAGAATGCTCTTCACTTGACTGGCTTCGTCTCATCATTCCTATCCTTCTTCATACACTCCCCACCTCCCCCTTCACGGCAGCTCTCTGACTGCCCTAAACCAGCTTCCCTCAGACCCTGTCTGGCACACCCCCACAATGAACTGTCTTCATAACACTCATTCAATCTGAAAAGTGTTTTTCCATATATCTGTATCTGATTTATTGATTCCATTTCCCACAGAAACATGAACTCTGTAAGAGCAGAGAGGGTGTTTTGTTCAGTGCTGCACACCCTACCTAGAACATCTCCTGTACATGGTTGGGACGCAATAAATACTGGCTGAATCTCAAGTTCCACCATATAGATGACTGCAGAAAGTCACCCGAGAGCCACCAGAAAACCATTCTCTGCCCCTTTTGTTGCCCCATCAAAGCAAAGTGACCGTGACCTAAACAAAGCCGCGACCCACAACCACACCAATTCTAGGCCTGCTTCCACACGCCACGGGGGTGAGATAACATTGCTTCCCTTGGAGAAATCGCCAGCTTCCTTGCTATTTCCTCTCCTGGAGGCCTTATTCTTTCATCTCCCACAGATCTTTCCATTCCCAATCACATAAAAAGTAAGTCAGTTTTTAAAGAATTCTTCAAAAACCAGCAATACTCTGTGCAACTGGATGAAATGATCCCCCTAGCACATTGCATCTCAGGTAAAAGGGGGAAGAAGAGAAAACACAGAAGAAACTCTTCACTCAGCTTTCTAGTGTTCATGATGAGAAATTTCCTAAAGGTTGGGTGCTTTCCTTCTCCTTTTTCCCAAAGGTCCAGGAAGACGAAAACCCTGATCAGACGCAGAAGGTTGTGGTGGTAGTAAGTGGTAAGCTGCCCATTCCTCCTGGGATGACCAGAAGATCTCCAAAAAGAAATATGGACACAAAGAGACTGAGATCCCACTGCTCCTCATTCTCTTTTATCCTCACCCGCAAAATATCATTACTTCTTAGCCTAACCACAGGTCTGGCAGCCAAGTTCCTGACCAATTCAGTCACCATCAGGAGAAAAAACACCTGCTACCCCACTACAGTGAGAACTGTGCTTCTGACACCCTGACATGGAACCATAAATACAGCTTTCTACAAAAACACTGCTATGTCCAATGCACACATCCTGTTCTATACATCAAGTGTACTCCAAATTAAACACTTTAACTCATCAGGGTTCAATTGGAAACTGTGGTGTATGCTGTTATCCACTGTAGTTCGGATAAGCAGGAGAGAGAGATTCATTTCAACAGTGACAGTGAGGATGTAGCCCTGCGAAGATTTCTTCCAGGCAAAAAGGAACTTCCCTGAAAATATATTCAGAATGAAAAGAACATTCAGAACATAAGCTATTGGCAATAACAGGCCCTTGTAAACCTGGCCAGACACAACCCACCCAAGGGACATGTCAAAGGTGTGGAGAAGATGGAAGATAACTGTTGAAAGTCTGAAACTAACAAGAAGACAAAGTATGTAGAGCACCTGCTCAAGAAGCCAAGCCTGAGGGGTAATTAAGGTGTGTTCAGATAGGACCGGGGGATACAAGTGAGCAAGTAGAAGGCACAGGAGAAAGACATGCAAATGAATGGAAGAATCTGATACAGAGGCTTCCTGGGAACCCTGCAAGACAGAAGTGAAGCAACCCTCCGGTGATCCAATCTAAGTCACTTAACCTTGGGCAGTCTCAGGTTTGGTTTTGTTTTGTTTTTTTAATTATAATATAAGGTCAAGCATTCCTGTCTCCTAGGGTGGTTGTGAAGAGTAAATAAACTAGCACAGGTGAACTCACTGGGGATCACACTGGGAACCACCTGAGTTTTGAGCTTTCCTCTCCTCCTTGATAAGCATCACCTAAAATGCACTTAAACAGGTCTCTGGTCCCCAGTCTGAATGCAATCATAATGGAAAAAAGCCTATTGGTAATCTGCATGGTTAGCAGATGATGCTCATCAGAGAGACATGGGAAGCACAGCATTACTTCACTTCTCTCTCACAATATTCCACACAATATGGAATATAGAAATATCTCCAACAGAAACAAACAGCTGCCACTATTATTTAAAATGAGAAAACCTGAAAATTACAATTTTCACAAAAGACAGACTGATTTTTTTTAATGCTATGTCTCTTAAAGTCATTCTTCTGCCAACACTATTTCTATTCCTTTTGAGCTCCAAAGATCTGTATTGATTTGGGGCATAAGACGGAGAAAGCAATGGCACCCCACTCCAGTACTCTTGCCTGGAAAATCCCATGGAGGGAGGAGCCCGGTGGGCTGCAGTCCATGGGGCTTAGTCGGGCGCGACTGAGCGACTTCACTTTCACTTTTATGCATTGGAGAAGGAAAGGGCAACCCACTCCGGAATTCTTGCCTGGAGAATCCCAGGGACAGAGGAGCCTGGTGGGCTGNTGGGCTGCAGTCCATGGGGCTTAGTCGGGCGCGACTGAGCGACTTCACTTTCACTTTTATGCATTGGAGAAGGAAAGGGCAACCCACTCCGGAATTCTTGCCTGGAGAATCCCAGGGACAGAGGAGCCTGGTGGGCTGCCGTCTATGGGGTCGCACACGGTCGGACACGACTGAAGCGACTTAGCAGCAGGGGCATAAGAACACACTGAATATCTCCAGCAAATCTACTGAAACAATCAAAACAGCAAACTCATTCTATTACACCATAATACGGAGACACGGTACAACCTGAAACTGGGGCAACCAGGGAAGGACTTGGTGAAAATACTGTTCAAGAGAAGGCCTGTGAGAAGGCCCTCCCCCTCCGCGATTGAGGACCACTTGATGCCAGAACAGAAATATAGTTTGGAGAAAAGTTCTCTTCTCATAAACCAAAGTTGCCATTATCTAAAGTGCTTCCGAGCCAATCAGCCTCATTCGGAGACGACAAACTAGATCATCTAAGAGTGGCTCTTTACAGATTTTCGTACTAAAAGTCGGCAGTGAGACTAAAAGGAAGGGAAAACAAATCAATTTACAAATGTCAAATCATCGTATTTCAAATGTAAAATAGCCTGGCAACCTGACCAGATCTTCCCAAATAAGTAACATCTCCATATAAGTCAAAAGATAATTTCTCAGCCTGCAGCCGGGACAGGAAGTTTTAACACCGGAAAGTCAAATATCAAAGCTAGCCTTGTAAAAGCAGCTATCTGAAACCACAATACTAGCGTGAACATGGGGCCAGAGGGCGAGGAGCTTCTGGTAGATTCGCAGTTTTCTTAACTATCTACCTAATTACAGTTCTCAGGTGGCGGACCTCTTAAAGCACGTGTAACTTTTGGATTTAGAATCTGCGGCTTCTGTAGTTTCTGATACGTTGGCATTCAAGATGTCTTTTTCATCACCACTCCCAAGCACCGTTTTTAAAACATCATCTTCGAACAGCAACCCCACCCTCAACCGGATCCCCAACCTCTCTCCCCNGATTTTAACAACGGCCCTAGGAGGCAGCACTTGTTATTTTCCCAATTTTAGCAAAGAATCGAACACGGCTGAGCACACACACACACAATAAAAAAAAAAACAGACAGTTCAGGAAGTCCCCAACCCTTACCCTTTCTACAAATTGCCTTTGTAGTAACCCATACAGATTTTGTAATTATAAATGTGGTACCTCAGACATCTGAGGGGTAGTGGTAGATTAGTTCCTAAACTGTGTCTGACTCTTTGAGACCCCATGGGCTGTAGACCTCTAGGCTCCCCTGTCCATGGAATTTCCAGGCAAGAATACTGAAGTGGGTTATTTCTTTCTGCCAAAGGGTCTTCCCCACCTCACCCAGGAAATGAACCTGGGCCTCCTGCATTTCAGGTGGTCTTCTGCACTGCAGGCAAATTCTCTACCGACTGAACCACAAGAAAGAGGGTATTTGTCCAACTGGGCCCATTTTTCTTGAAGTTACTTTGCTCTTTTAGGTTCTCCTGAGTTTATTACCCTTCTTATGTTCATCACCTTCAGACTTAAAGCAGTGATTTTACCTCCTACTCTAGCTTTCCCAGGACTTTTTTTTTTTTTTTTTTTAAGACGTGGACCATGTTTTGTTAGTCTCTATGGACCATGTTTTGTTAGTCTCTATGGAATTTGTTACAATATTGCTTCTATTTTATGTTTTGGTATTTCATCCCCAGGGCATGTGAGACCATAACTCCCTGACCAGGCGTTGGAAGGTGAAGTCTTAACCAATAAGATTGCCAAGAAAGTCCCTTTCCTAGGATTCTTGAATCTGCAAAGTCATGTACTAAGGGACGAGGCAGTTCTCTATTGTTAGGTGACATTTGTGCTTCCTCATAGTCAGTAGTGGCCAAGAAGACACTACTCACCATGACCTAGGTCAAATTCCACTTCCTCTTCTGCCTTGTGTAACCTTGAACAAGTGACTTAACCTCAATGTGCTTCCTTTTGATCACCTGTAAAGTGAGAGAGTACAACCTCTCTTCAGGGGTTGTGATGAGGATTAAAATAGATGATGAAGTAAAGAGTTCTTGGCACAATGCTTATCACAAAAAAAACATCAATCAGGAAGTATGGATATTAACTACCAGTTCTTTCCTCCCATGAGTCAGCTACCCTTCATGTATCATGTCTATTCCTCCAGTTCATCCTGCAAACCAGAATAATCTTATCCCAGAAATGACAAAGCAGAGTCAGGAGGTTACATAATATGCCCAAGATCATACCAACCCATTTTGGAGCTGTGATTCGAATGAAAGTACCTAGAACCAAAATCAGCTCTCTTTCCAGAATGCTTTACCTGTTATGTAACTATCGGGGCAGGTGCTTGTGACATGTCAAAGATTTTTTTTAATGCAGAATTACATTATTGCATGGGCACATGATTGCAACTATGTAAAAGTTTTGAATTCTTGTGGAAGGTGGTAAAGAATTAAGCAGGGTAAATTCATAGCATTCCCTGGGCCACAATGTTTTCACAATGTAAAGATAATTAACTCAGCCTTGTATAAAAGATTTATTCTAATAAAGTGGGAGGGGAAGGGCCAGGAAATAGAGAACTATTGAGACATGCAGGATCTTCTAAAGGTCCTTGAAATCATAATATTTAGGCAGTGTACACATAGGGTTGGCCCAGTTTGCTAGGTTTGTTTGTTGATTATAGATGGTGTGATCTCTTTGAATTAAAATGACATTGTTGGATGGGATGTATCCCAGGGTATCCAGGGACCGGTGAAAGCCAGGTTCCCCACACCACCCTGGANGTGTACACATAGGGTTGGCCCAGTTTGCTAGGTTTGTTTGTTGATTATAGATGGTGTGATCTCTTTGAATTAAAATGACATTGTTGGATGGGATGTATCCCAGGGTATCCAGGGACCGGTGAAAGCCAGGTTCCCCACACCACCCTGGAATGCCATTCAGCACTCTGGAGAATCACAGTCTAGAGTAAAGTTCAAGAAATTAGTATTTCTTCCTGACCCCAGTATATGATCTGCCTTCCAAATTCTCACTCCCTAGCCTAAGCACAGGCTTTCTTGGCATGATTGACATAGGACTGTCTACTCTATGCAGAAGACACCTGCTTGTAGGGACATGCTCTCAGCAGGTCACATCAGATCATAGTAGATGAACCCCAGGACTGGAGATACAAAGTGACAAGAGAGCTCTTTCATACAATGTCCTCTTTTACGTTTATCGGGGGGGGGGGGGTGTTTTCTTTAACATTCTCAATATGCCAGCAAATCTGGAAAATTCAGTAGGGGCCACAGGACTGGAAAAGGTCAGTTTTCATTCCAATCCCTAGGAAACACGATGCTAAAGAATTCTTAAACTACAGCATGGTTGCACTCATCTCACATGCTGGCAAAGTAATGCTCAAAATTCTCCAAGCCAGGCATCAACAGTACGCGAACCATGAATTTACAAATGTTCAAGCTGAATTTAGAAGAGGCAAAGGAACCAGAGATCAAGTTGCCAACATCCACTGGATCATCAAAAAAGCAAGAGACTTCCAGAAAACCATCTATTACTGCTTTATTGACTATGCCGAAGCATTTGACTATGTAGATCACAATAAAACTGGAAAATTCCGAAAGAAATGGGAATACTAGACCACCTAACCTGCCTCTTGAGAAATCTGTATGCAGGTCAGGAAGCAGCAGTTACAACTGGACATGGAACAACAGACTGGTTCCAAATAGGAAAAGGAGTATGTCAAGGCTGTACATTGTCACTGTGCTTTTTTAACTTACATGCAGAGTACATCGTGAGAAATGCTGGGATGGATGAAGCACAAGCTGGAATCAAGATTGCCAAGAGAAATATCAGTAACCTTGGCTATGCAGATGAAACCACCCTTATGGCAGACAGTGAAGAAGACCTAAAGAGGCTCTTGATGAAAGTGAAAGAGAAGAGTGAAAAAGTTGGCTTAAGCTCAACATTCAGAAAACGAAGATCATGGCATCTGGTCCCATCACTTCATGGCAAATAGATGTGGAAACAGTGGAAACAGTGACAGACTTTATTTTGGGGGGGGCTCCAAAATCACTGCAGATGGTGACTGCAGCCATGAAATTAAAAGACGCTTACTCCTTGGAAGAAAAATTATGACCAACCTAGACGGCATATTAAAAAGCAGAGACATTACTTTGCCAACAAAGGTCCATTTAGTCAAAGCTATGGTTTTTCCAGTGCTCATGTATGGATGTGAGGGTTGGACTATAAGGAAAGCTGAGCGCTGAAGAATTGATGCTTTTGAACTGTGTTGTTAGAGAAGACTTGAGAGGCCCTTGGACTGCAAAGAGATCCAACCAGTCCATCCTAAAGGAAATCAGTCCTGGGGAGTTGGTGATGGACAGGGAGGTCTGGTGTGCTATAATCCATGGGGTTGCAAAGAGTAGGACATAACTGAGCAACTGAACTGAACTGAACATCCTCAAGGCTTGGGGGATTCAGTTTTAAACAGTACCTGGCTCGAGACTGAACGTGACCAGCATACAGTCCTTCCTCCAACTCTAGGTAAAGATCCTGCCAGCTCTGTCTTCTGACTATCCTGTGGTTTTATCTCCTACAAGCAATTATTTGTCACAGTGGTAAAAAAAAATCTGCCTACCAGTGCAGGAGATGTAAAAGACACTGGTTTCACCCTGGGAAGATCCCCTGGAGCAGGTAATGGCATCCCGCTCCAGTATTCTTGCCTGGAGACTTCCATGGACAGAGGAGCCTGGTGGACTACAGTCCATGGGGTCGCAAAGAGTCAAAGCTGACCAAGTGACCGAGCACAGGGAACGAAGACCTGTCACACTACCCGGTGCACCAAAAAGATAAAGAATTCAAGGATATGTGGGTCTCAAAAATAACAAACCAGTGTGTAAGGAGTGTACATGTTAACTTAGAGCTATGACTCTGCCGGCAATGTAGAAAATGGCGGTTCGTACTTTAAGGAGAACCCTAACTTCTCCAACATCTCTATTCCAGAGCAGGGTATCAGCTACATGTTTGCATACCTAAATAGGCATTGTATTGTTTTCCTCAGAATTGTGAGTGAATGAAAAAGGAATTCAAGTCTACCAGAAAGCTTATTTGCCACCTCATAAATGATAGTGTCTCCTGATTGTGCTAGTCCTGTCAAGGTTTCAGAGGTCTTAGTGGCTCAGTAGTTATCAGGGACTGCATTTACTCTCCTTCGACAAGCTAGCAGAGGAGGGTGGAACAGGGCCTCAAAGTGTTCTAAGCACAGGAGCGTGTCAGTATCTATGTGATGGGAGGCACAATTAAGACAGCTGATGGAAAATGATTGCAATATTATTAAAAATGGTTAATATCCAGAATAAATTAAGGATTCCTATGGATCAAAAAAAAAAAAAAATAAGACACCCATTTAAAACTAGAGCACAGGACATCAGCATGCAATTCACTGAAAAAATACAAGTTATCCAAAACCTTTAAAAAAAAATTTTAGTGCCTTTTTTATTTATAACTATACTATGTGAGAAAATCTAGACAGTAGTGAGAAATCAGATAAGCAAAAAAAAAAGGGGGTGGTGGTGAAAGAGTTAATGAGAAGTCCACTAGCTATCCAGTGCTTAAGAATCTTCCTGCCAGTGCAGGGGACCTGGGTTTCACAACCATGCAGCCCAGATGCTGCAACTACTGGAACTCAACCGCTCTAGAGTCCGGGCTCCATGACAAGAGAGGCCACCACAGGGAGAAGCCTGAACACCACAACAAAGGCCCAGCACAGCCAAAAATAAAATAAGCGAATCTTTTTTTTTTTAATAAATGTGTTAATTAGTTTTTGGGTTTTTGTTTGTTTGTTTGTTTTTTACTTTACAATACTCTATTGGCATTGCCATACATCGACATGAATCCACCACAGGTGTACACGAGCTCCCAATCCCTATCCCCCTCCCACCTCCCACCCCAGCAGCACTGTTTATAATAGCCAGGTCTTGGAAACAACCTAGATGTCCATCAGCAGATGAATGGATAAGAAAGCTGTGGTACATATACACAATGGAATATTACTCAGCCATTAAAAAGAGTTAATGAGTTTCTGGCAAAGGTGGCAAGGAATCTATTCAGGTAAGTGTAAAGAACTACTTCCTTTTTAGAGGGCAATTTGGTGGTTGCTATCCAATCAGGAAAGGAGTACGTCAAGGCTGTATATTGTCACCCTGCTTATTTAACTTATATGCAGAGTACATCATGAGAAATGCTGGGCTGGAAGAAGCACAAGCTAGAATCAAGATTGCCCACAGAAATATCAGTAAACTCAGATATGCAAATGACACCACCCTTATGGCAGCAAGTGGAGAAGAACTAAAGAGCCCTCTTGATGAAAGTGAATGAGGAGAGTGAAGAAGTTGGCTTAAAACTCAACATTCAGAAAACTAAGATCATGGCATCTGGTCCCATCACTTCATGGGAAATAGATGGGGAACAGTGGAAACTGTGAGAGACTTTATTTTGGGGGGCTCCAAAATGACTGCAGATGGTGACTATAAAGATGCTTGCTCCTTGGAAGAAAAGCTATCACCAAGCTAGAGAGCTTATTAAAAAGTAGAGACATTACTTTGCCAACAAAGGTCCATCTAGTCAAAGCTATGGTTTTTCCAGTGGTCGTGTATGGATGTGAGAGTTGGACTATAAAGAAAGCTGAGCTCCAAAAATGTGATGCTTTTGAACTCTGGTGTTGGAGAATACTCTTTAGAGCCCCTTGGACTGCAAAGATATCCAACCAGTCAATCCTAAAGGAAATCAGTCCTGAATATTCATTGGAAGGACCAATGCTGAAGCTGAAACTTCAATACTTTGGCCTCCTGATGGGAAGAACTGACTCATTTGAAAAGACCCTGATGCTGGGAAACATTGAAGGCAGGAGGAGAAGGGGATCACAGAGGATGAGATGGTTGGATGGCATCACAGACTCAATGGACATGAGTTTGAGTAACCTCTGGGAGTTGGTGATGGATAGGGAGGCCTGGTGTGATGCAGTCCATGGGGTAGCAGAGTCGGACAGGACTAAACTGAACTGAACTGATCAGATGTAAAAAGTTGTTTGGGATTTGAATTTCAAAACCCTCGTTAAAGTTCCTTGACTTTTCTCCCTGCAAGATAGTTCTGGCCTCAAGCCAAGTGATTTAGGAATGAAGATCAGAGAGAAAGGACCTGAGATCTCTCAACCAACTCCCAGTTACCCCATCAATGAAGAGGGTGGCCTTCCTGATTGCTGAGTAGCTCCCTTCACAGCACCCCCTGATGGCAGGACAGCCCCTCCCCCAAGATAGTAGGACACCCCCCAGAGTTCTGTAGGGCAGTGGAGCAGCTTGCTCAGTGCTCTTGTTCAGTTCTGAGAAGCATTCATTGCCTGGCCCACTGTCCTAGCAGATATGCCCCCTCCCCATCTATCTATGGAGATGCTCTGCTAATTTCCAGTCCTGTGACTGATAATTTAAGCAAAATATACAGCTCACTTCACTCAGAGCTTTTAGCCCATAATGATAAAAATTATGACATTTTAAACTAACACCTTTTTCTCATAACTGGTTTACAGAGCTGAACTTTTGTTACTTCATTTCATGGGAATGTTGCTATAGGATGGATCCCTAAAAGTGGAATTGCTGGGCAAAGTGTACATAAACCTACACTCAAATAACTATATTTTTTATGTTCAAAAATTTATGCTTAAAAGAAAATATTTTCCACAGCACTCCTGAAGCAGAGTGCAAGGTGGTCATTACAGTGGGCTATGAGTGGCACAAAGGCTTCTCTGTGTTTCCCAAAATCTAGTCTGCTATAAGTGCATATTCCTTTCAAATCAGCAATTTCATGTTTTAGGATTCCATCTTGCAGAAGTAGTTACATAGGAACATACAAATATGTATGGGGTTGGTCACAGAAGCATTACTTGTAATGTTTTAAAACAGGAAAATAATAGAAAGAATAGAAAGTGATTAATTATATTATGGTAGTATATCCTGGGTTTCTCTGATAGCTCAGTTAGTAAAGAATCCATGGGCAATGCAGGAGACCCCACTTTGATTCCTGGGTTGGGAAGATCCACTGGAGTAGGGATAGGCTACCCACTCTAGTGTTCTTGGGGTTCCCTTGTGGCTCAGCTGGTAAAGAATCTGCCTGCAATGTGGGAGACCTGGATTTGATCCCTGGGTTGGGAACATACGCTGGAGAAGGGAACAGCTACCCTCTTCCATATTCTGGCCTGGAAAAATGAATGCAACTATTGCAAAACTATTAGAAATCTACATATACATACACTAATATGATGACAGCTATTATATTGGCTTTAGAAGTTCTGTATTCATAAAATATATTGTGCAATTCATTTATATGAAGCAGAAAAATAAAGCATCACTGATGTGTGTATATATTTGTGAGTACATAAGAAAGGGTCCTAAAGACTACACGACAAAATATTGACAGAGATTTCTTCTAGAATTACAATGGCAGAGAAAGAAAGGGAAGGAGGATTTTTTGCTGTATTCTCTAAATGTTTCTAACTTGTGATATTTATAATGTATATGAGTAATATTTGTAATTTTTAAAAAGACACTAACAAAGTTATTTGTTTGTGTTTGGGAAAGAGAGTAAAAAAATGTCAAAAAGCATCCATGTTTAGGTACAAATTTGAATTCTTTAACTTGGCGATTCCTTATCTGTGTGCTCTTTATTCTATACAATGTGTTTTTCCAATAAATAGAGACAAGATAAAAATATCAGATGAAAATGAAAATAAAACCCTTGAGCCCACATTGAAAGAACAAGAGGAAATTCTATGTGAATCTTGCTTTTATTTTGAAGTGGGAAAAACTAGGCATGAAAGAAGCTTGAAGAAAAAGGTTCATACATTTGACTTCACAAAAATGTAGTTTCTAAAGATAAAATACACCAAAAAATAAAAAGACAAGCTGGGAAAAAATACTTGCAGCACATATCAAATGGTTTCTCTTCTTACTATGCCAAGGGCTCTTAGGAGGCAAAAAAAAAAAAAAAAAAAACAAGAATTTAGTAGAAAAATAGGCAAACTACCTGGAAAAAATAGCACTCTGAGGAGAAAAATAAACATTACTTAATTAAATAAATANTGCAAAGGGAACTAAAAAAAAAAAAAAAAAAAAAAAAAAAATCAAGAATTTAGTAGAAAAATAGGCAAACTACCTGGAAAAAATAGCACTCTGAGGAGAAAAATAAACATTACTTAATTAAATAAATATGTATGCCTACTATGTGCCAGATACCATTCTAAGCAGGTATATATTAATAGCAGTGAAGGAAACAGACAGTAATTTCTGCCTCCTTGCAGCTTACATTCTAGTAAATTTGAGAACAGTCTTGACTTCACTAATCAAATTTAAAGTTATATATCATTTGCACTTATTGGTGAAAATTATGATTATTAAAACTTAGTGTAAAGATAATTTCTCGTGCTTTTGGTGCAAATGCAAACTGGTGAGGTTTTTTCCAAAGGATATTTTAGTAAAGTCAATTATAATTTTAAACCTGAATACTTTACTGTAGAATGTATACTTTATGTATACAATGTATACTTTATGTATACATTATGTACACTTCATGTATACAATATATACTTTATTGTAGCAGTTCCACTGATAGAAACTTCTGTTGTAGATACCTTACATAGTTATGCAAAGTTGTGTTTAAGAATTGCCATTTAGATATTGCTTATTAATGGCAGCCCACTCCAGTACTCTTGCCTGGAAAATCCCACGGACAGAAGAGCCTGGTAGGCTACAATCCATGGGGCCGAAAAGAGTTGGACACGACTGAACGACTTCACTTTCTTCTTTCTTATTGCTAATTAAATATAATGAAGAGATACCAGAATGACTCAAACAGCCATTGCTAAGGGATTGGAGTTGTAGGGATCACATATACAAGAGATTTCTGTGTAATCACTAAAACCATGAGTTAGTCCTGCATCTAATAACTTGGAGTAATGTCTAAGATATTATTAAATTTAAACAGCAAGTTGCTAAACAGGTTGCCTAGTAGGATCCTGATATTGTGAGATGTTTTTAAAAAAGTAATAGAAATAATGATGGTTATAAAAAGCTTATGTTAGAACACTAATAGAAGGTGTCTAAGGGGATACACACCAGCCATGAACATGAACCACCTCTGGAGGATATATTCATGGAGGACTTTTCTTTCTAAATTATAAATTTATGAATGCTTGATTTTCACAATAAGCACCTATTTATTTGTAACCAAAATTTCAAAACATGTTTTAGGATTTTTTTACATGCGGTAGAAACTTGCTTAGAAGCATATAGAAATACTTGGAATACTTGACCCTCCTCCAGTAGTTTTTCTGAGAAGTGACGATAAAAACTCTGCTGTAAAGGGTGATTGTACACCATTTTCATCAGAACCCTGATAGTGATGGTGTTTTGGGGTTTCTATTATTCTCAATTTTTGAATTAAAAGGGACTCAGCTAGTGGAAATGATGGAGTTCCACCAGAGCTATTTAAAATCCTAAAAGATGATGCTATTAGAGTGCTGCACTCAATACATTAGCAAATTTGGAAAACCCAGCAGTGGCCACAGGTCTGGAGAAGGTCAATCTTCATCCCAGTTCCCAAGAAGGACAGGAATATAGAATGTTCAAACTACCAGACAGTTGTACTCACTTCCCCTGATAGTAAGGTTATGCTCAAAACCTTCAAGCTAGGCTTCAGCAGTACTTGAATCAAGAACTTCCAGATATACAAACTGGGTTTAGAAAAGGCAGAGGAACCAGAGATTAAATTACCGACATTTGCTGGATCATAAAGAAAGCAAGGGATTCCAGGAAACATCTGCTTCTGTTCCATTGACTATGCTAAAGCCTTTGACTGTGTGAATCATAAAAAACTGTGGAAAACTCTTAAAGAGATGGGACTACCAGACCATCTTAACTGTTTCCTGAGAAACCTGTTTGCGGCTCAAGAAACAACAGTTAGAACCTTACATGGAACAATTGACTGGTTCAAGACTGAGAAAGGAGTAGGTCACAGCTGTTTATTGTCACCCTGCTTATTTAACTTATATGCAGAGCACATCATGCAAAATGCCAGGCATGATGAGTTACAAGCTGGAACCAAGATTGCCAGGAGAAATATCAACAACCTCAGATATGCAGATAATACCACTTTAACGGCAGAAAGCAAAGAGGATCTAAAGAGCCTCTTGATGAAGGTGAAAAGGGGAGTGAAAAAGCTGGCTTAAAACTCAATATTAAAAAAACTAAGATCACAGCATTCAGTCACATCACTTAATGGCAAATAGAAGGGAGAAAGGCAAACTTCCTCTCCTTGGGCTCTAAAATCACTATGGATGGTGACTGCAGTCATGAAATTAGAATGATTGCTTCTTGGCAGGAAAACTATGACAAACTAGACAGAAGATTAAAAAGAAAAAACATCATTTTGCCGACAAAGGTCCGTCTAGTTAAAACTATGGTTTTCTCAGTAATCACGTATGGTTGTGAGAGTTGGACCATAAAGAAGGCAGAGCATGGAGGAATTGATGGTTTCAAACTGTGGTACTGGAGAAGACTCTTGAGAGTCCCTTAGACTGCAAGGAGATCACACCAGTCAATTCTGACGCTGGGAAAGATTGAGGGCATGAAGAGAAGGGGTGGCAGAGGATGAGATGGTTTAGATTGCATCACCGACTCAATGGATATGAGTTTGAGCAAACCCCAGGAGAAAGTGAAGGACAGGGAAGCCCGGCATACTGCCGTTCATGAGATTCGCAAAGAGTTGGACATGACGGCAAGTGAACAATCAGGGTTTCATTGATTTATTCATTTACAGGTTTATTGAGAACCTACTGTAAGCCCAGCACAATGACAATAGGGGCATTAAACATACAGAATCCTAGACACTGGAGTTCCTGCCTTGAGAAGTGATATGAGGGAAATAGGCTCATAGGTTTCAGACTACAAACACTATCTGAGATTCTGTGTCATACATTGGTTAAGTTCAAAGAACACAGTGGTGAATGGACAGAGTTCCCAACTTGATGATGATTGCAAATGAGCAGACATGTAGACTGTTTATCAGGGTATTATAACTGCTGGACATAAACAGTCTGGTGGAAACTAGAGGAAACAACTTCCTGGGAAAACTTGGAAAGATAAATTTGGAAATTTGCTTTATGCAAAAAATAATCTTCCTGGTCTATTTTTTTCCTAAAGATTTTTCTTTTCTAGTGTTTGCTTAAAATGACATGCACATCCTTAGAATTTGCCAGAAGACAATCTTACCCAAGTTTCTTAGCCACTGAAATATGAATGACTTTTCCTAAAAGAGGTTTAGAGTTCTTACACTGTGACCCTGGCCACCTAACATAGCCTAATTATTGCTCCAGACTGTCACCCCCACTTCAGGGTTTCTAATTCTGTGGGACTAGAGTGTGGCCTGAGAATTTTTATTTCTAATAGGTTTCCAGAAGTAGCTGATGCCACTTCAAAAACGGTTTAGGGAATTAAATATACCAACTTCCCAAGTTAAAGACTTTATTAAAGGACTGTGAGCAAGATGATTTTTCTGATACATAGGAGGAATAACAAGATTCTTAACAAAACGCAAATGTAGATAGGTAGGCAAGACACAATAATAAATATTTTCAGTTCAGTTCAGTCGCTCAATCGTGTCCAACTCTTTGCAACCCCATGGACCACAGCACAGCAGGCCTCCCTATCCATCACCAACTCCCGGAGTTTACCGAAACTCATGTCCATTGAGTCAGTGATGCCATGCAATAAATATTTTATATCATATTTAATAAATGCAAGGATCTATTAGCTTGAGGTCAGAACTTCTATCACTGATTGTCAGGACTCAAAATACTTTAAAGGTGTTTTATGGTTTAACTTCACATAAATTTTCTCTCCCATACACAGATGTTTTAGAAATTTAGATTAAAAACAATTTCTAACTACATCCAAATGCATAGTGTTAGATTCTGTGATGAAAACACAGTCCCAACGCTGTGGGGGAATTTGTTTTTTCTTGTGAATGGGCCCCTTGGGAAACAAACTTCTAAGGTAGCAGCCTCAGTGAGTGAAAACAACAGGCATAGGATGGTGGTGACAATCCAGAAGGTTTGAGCAACATGAGGGGGCAGATGCCAACTAGGAGCCTTTAAACAATGAGAAGAGAGCATCTAGATTCGTAACTTAATCTGTCTGTAGTCTGAAAACTCAACATGCCTAACATCAAGAGGACTAGGAGACTGCTAGCTGTCACTGAGTGAGTGATCTTAGTCATGTCTGACTCTGCTACCCCATGGACTGTAGCAGAGCATTCACAGCTTCTGGGGATTAGGATATAGACAATTTTGGGAGTGAGCATTATCTGGCTTCCCACATGTGCCACTTATTTTGTTTTGGTCAAAAACCATTTGGAGCAGTGTTTTCAATAGCAGGCATCACATAATAAATGATATTCTACAGAAGAGAAAAATTGTCAAGCATTCATTTTGCAAACATTTGTAAAGTGTTCACTATGTTCCAGTCACTTGGTGAGAAGAACTCTAGAAATAAAAATATAGGAGGCTGTAGAATCTAATGCTCATGAGCCAGGACCCTGGAGTCTAATCATCTGGTTTTGAATCCGGGTCTCACCATTTATATACTATGTGACCTCACAAATGACTTAACCTCTCTGTGTCTCAGTGTTCTCACTTATGAAACTGAGATAAAATTTTAACTGTCCCATAGGGTTCCTGTGAAGGCTAAGTGTGACTCTCAATGAAGTCTTTGGCATAATGACTGGGTGTTGAGTTCAGTATATGTGCGTACTAAGGAGGCATGAGAGGACAACACCAGAGAAGCGGGTACAGAATGACCACAAGGAATTTGAAAAGGCTTTCCAGAGGTAGGTCTTGAAAGTTTCTCCTAGTTCATCAATGAGAAATAAAGAACATGTAGTGAGAAGACATAGTGAAGGGTTTGGAAACCACAAGGACTGGCTGAGCAGATTGAGGGATTTAAGCTTAGTAGCTTCAGGAATAGGGATCAGAGTCACATGAGAGCTGCATTTAAATCCTTTTGTAGTTAAAGCAACAGAAAGAAATCATTTATTTTACTTCTATCCAGAAAAACAGCCCAGCCTAAATGAAGGATTCCTTTTTATAAAGGGGTGGGAGAAAGTGACAGTCGCTCAGTTGTGTCCAACTCTTTGCAACGCCATGGAATTCTCCAGGCCAGAATACTGGAGTGGGTAGCCGTTCCCTTCTCCAGGGGATCTTCCCAATCCAGGAACCAAATTAGGGTCTCCTGCATTGCAGGCGGATTCTTTACCAACAGAGCTACCAGGGAGAAGCTGATATAAATGGTGGGAGAAGGAGTGATACAAACCCTTCTTTGTGTCCCACTGACTGTCAGACACAATGCCTTCTTGAAGGAATGGTTGGTCTGAAATCCATTTTCCCCCGCTCTCTTGTCAACAGAAACCCAAGTATTTTGAGAACTCGATGGGCCATAAACTTTAAGGGAGATTGGACTTTTTCCAGCCCCAGGGGTGTAAAATCAGGATTGGCTTGAACCAACCATGGTAACCACTATGGTTGAGGAGGTCAAGAACAGGCATGCTTTTGGAAAATTTTTCCTTCTCTCTTCAGAAGGTAAATAAAAAAAGTGAGTGTTCTGTCTTTCTTCCAGGAATGAGCTGTCAAGTTAGCATCTGGAGATGGCAGAACAAGAAAACAGAAAGGATGGATCCTTCATGAGGTGGACCAGCTGCTAAATTATCCAACTCTGGAATTGTTGTGAAGTTAATTTACTGAATTGTGCATGCCATTTATTATATTAATATGTAATATATTAAAATACACTCAGTGTTAAAGTCAGTCACATTTTTCATCTTACAGCCTGAAAAGCATCTTGCAGTACAATGGCACTCTAGTATGCAGACAATCCAGTCTCTCATCAGAAAATAACCATGGACCCTCTATGAGTGAGTGAGTGAGTGAAAGTCGTTCAGTCGTGTCAGATTCTTTGTGACCCCATGAGTCCATGGAATTCTCTAGACCAGAAAACTGGAGTGGGTAGCCTTTCCCTTCATGGTCCCTCTATAGAATTTATAAAAATGCAGGCTTTGAGAACTAATTTTAAATCAAGATTACTGACTTGCTTTCCAGGTGGAAAATTCTGTTAGACATGTTTCTTGGTTCATTTTTTCTCTACTTATCTTTAATTTTATCTTTTGGACCAAACCATATCATTAAAGGGCCTTCCCAGGTGGCACTAGTGGTAAAGAACCCACCTGCCAATGCAGAGATGTAAGAGATGCAGGTTCGATCCCTGGGTCAGGAAGATCCCCGGGAGAAGGGCATGGCAACCCACTCCAGTATTCCTGGCTGGAGAATCCCACAGACAGAGGAGCCTGGCAGACTACAGACCACGTGATCGCAGAGTCAGACACAACTGAAGCGACTTAGCACACACGCATTTCTTTAAAGGGCAGTATACTTATCCAGCCATTCAAATTAACACCACATGGTGTCTAGTAATGGAATAACTTGACTGTATTAACAAAATAACTGTTTTCAGAATCAGTTTCCGCATATATATATGATTTAGTTTCTAATTCCTAAAATGTATAAGTCTAAGAGTCTGTGATATCAACATTTCTAAGTAATGCACTACAGTGAAGTCACTCAGTTGTGTCCGACTGTTTCCGAGCCCGTGGACTGTAGCCCACCAGGCTCCTCTGTCCATGGGGTTCTCCAGGCAAGAATACTGGAGTGGGTTGCCATTTCCTTCTCCAGGGGATCTTCCCGACCCAGGGATCGAACCCAGCTCTCCCGCATTGCAGGCGGACGCTTTAACCTCTGAGCCATCAGGGAAGCCACAGTAATGCACTAAACCCACTATATATTGATAAACTGATTCTTCTGCTATTTTGAAAATTCAGCCAAGAGATACTCAGAAAAATATGCCAACAGCGGCAAAAGATGATTTCCCTCATGTAGAAGAGAGAATTGTCCCTTTGATTTCTGATAAATATTTTTTTGGGACCATATATTCCTAAATACCCTTACAATCTCCTTAAGCCTCTCAATTCTCCATTTTCAGTTTTATCCCATCCATCTCATTCTCCTTTTCAATTGGGATGAGTTGAAAAAGTTTACTGGCCCAGTTTTAGGTTCCGGAAAGGATCAGCTCACTAGTGATAACAGTGCATATTTTCTCTTCTCACATAGCTTTTCTTCAACTATTTTACAGGTCCTCAGTCTGCATTTACAGCTGAATAGAGTAGTTTCATTCTGAGCTACATCCTTGCCAAAGTTTACTAAGAATATCTGTGAAGTATAATACATTTGGAGAAGGCAATGGCACCCCACTCCAGTACTCTTGCCTAGAAAATCGCCTGGTCAGAGGAGCACTTTCACTTTTCACTTTCATGCATTGCAGAAGGAAATGGCAATCCACTCCACTATTCTTGCCTGGAGAATCCCAGGGACGAGGGAGCCTGGTGGGCTGCTGTCTATGGGGTCGCACAGAGTCGGACACGACTGAAGCGACGCAGCAGCAGCAGCAGCACACCACATTTACAAGAATCTTTTCTTTTAAAACTGGACAGAGCAGGAAAATTTGGTCTGTCAACACCAAATCTAAGGAGGAATGTCAAGTCAAAATTTAATTACAGACAATGGAAAAAGAAAAGGTGTTTCCACTTCTCTCAGGCACTCTTCCAGTTAAAAAGTAAAGATTTCCAGAAACCTGCACCTATGTTTCAATCATCTTTTGGGAGTTTACAGGACTAAACAAAAATATACTATATTTTCTTATATTTTCTGTACTTTTGATGCTCTTGCATCTGGGGCCTCACTGACTAGTGTGACATTGTGATTTATAGTAAGAAATATACATTTAGTCTCAGTACCCATTTCTGGCACAAATTTCCTAAATAATTAGAGTGACAAAGGCATCTTTTGTTGTTAAGGAGGTGAATTTTGCACCTAATCGAAGAACAGGGGCTGGTTGCCAGGGGAACCAACTCTGTGGTTCAGTTCAGTTCAGTCACTCAGTTGTGTCCAACTCTTTGTGACCCCATGGACTGCAGCACGCCAGGCCTCCCTGTCCCTCACCAACTACCAGAGTTTACCAAAACTCATCTCCATTGAGTCAGTGATGCCATCCAAACATCTCACCCTCTGTCGTCCCCTTCTCCCGCCTTCAATCTTTCCCAGCATCAGGGTCTTTTCCAATGAGTTAGTTCTTCACATCAGGTGGACAAAATATTGGAGTTTCAGCTTTAGCATCAGTCCTTCCAAAGAAATCCCAGGGTTGATGTTTAGAATAGACTGGTTAGATCTCCTTGCTGTCCAAGGGACTCTCAAGAGTCTTCTCCAACACCACAGTTCAAAAGCACCATTCTTCGGCACTCAGCTTTCATTATAATCCAATTCTCACATCCAAACATGACTACTGGAAAAACCATAGTGTTAACTACATGGACCTTTGTTGGCAAAGTAATGTCTCTGCTTTTTAGTATGCTGTCTAGGTTGGTCATACGGAGAAGGAAATGCCAACCCACTCCAGTATTCTTGCCTGGAGAATTCTGTGAGTAGAAGAGCCTGGTGGGCTGCTATCCATAGGGTCACAGAGAGTTGGACACGACTGCGGCAACTTAGCAGCAGCAGCATGTTGGTGGTAACTTCCCTGCCAAGGAGAAAGCATCTTTTAATTTCATGGCTGCAGTCACCATCTGCAGTCATTTTGGAGCCACCCAAAATAAAGTCTGTCACTGTTTACACTGTTTCCCCATCTATTTCCCATGAAGTGATGGGACCAGATGCCATGATCTTAGTTTTCTGAATGTTGAGCTTAAGCCAACTTTTTCACTCTCCTTTTTCACTTTCATCAAGAGGCTCTTTAGTTCCTCTTCACTTTCTGCCATAAAGGTGGTGTCATCTGCACATCTGAGGTTATTGATATTTCTCTTGGCAATCTTGATTCCAGCTTGTGTTTCTTTCAGTCAGCATTTCTCATGATGTACTGTGCATATAAGTTAAATAAGCAGGGTGACAANGGCAATGGCCACCCACTCCAGTACTCTTACCTGGAAAAATTTCATGGATGGAGGAGCCTGGTAGGCTGCAGTCCATGGGGTCGCTAAGAGTCAGACATGACTAAGCGACTTCACTTTCACTTTTCACTTTCATGCATTGGAGAAGGAAATGGCAACCCCCTCCAGTGTTCTTGCCTGGAGAATCCCAGGGAAGGGGGAGCCTGGTGGGCTGCCGTCTATGGGGTAGCACAGAGTAGGACATGACTGAGGTGACTTAGCAGAGAGCATATTCAAAAGCAGAGACATTACTTTGCCAACAAAGGTCCATCTAGTCAAGGCTATGGTTTTTCCAGTGGTCATGTATGGATGTGAGAGCTGGACTGTGAAGAAAGCTGAGTGCCGAAGAACTGATGCTTTTGAACTGTGGTGTTGGAGAAGATTCTTAAGAGTCCCTTGGACTGCAAGGAGATCCAAACAGTCCATTCTGAAGGAGATCAACCATGGGATTTCTTTGGAAGGACAGATGCTAAAGCTGAAATTTCAGTTCTTTGGCCACCTCATGCAAAGAGTTGACTCATTGGAAAAGACTCTGATGCTGGGAGGGATTGGGGGCAGGAGGAAAAGGGGACAACAGAGGATGAGATGGCTGGATGGCATCACCGACTCAATGGACGTGAGTCTGAGTGAACTCCGGGAGTTGGTGATGGACAGGGAGGTCTGGCTGCTGCGATTCATGGGGTTGCACAGAGTCAGCCGGACACAACTGAAGTTACTTAGCAGCAGCAGAGAACAGAGCCCAGGTTTCCCTCTTTCTATTAGACTATGAAGCTTTGGTTTGCGCTGAGATCAGCTTGACAAGCAGGGTTTCCAAAAGCGCAATACTGCTAGAGAATGAGAAACGAGACACAAGAATCCAGAGAAAAGCGAGGATCAGGGGCCCAACACCGCTCCAAGGTGAAGGTGCCAAAACTGAATGCCAGCCAGCTTTGTTTTACTTTCAGGCATGAATGAAAGAATATGAGGGAATTAAACTATAACTCATGTGGCCTTCAGGGCCAAAGAACAAAATGATCATTAACCGTTGAGTAATTAGAAAACAGTAATCATAACAAATCAGTAACTATGACTCATATTCCTATCGATAGATTTTCCACCAGATATCTAAAACATGTGACTCTGAGAGGCCAGTTGAGAAACAGTCTGGGGTCGGTTTTCTGACCCCAGGATCATATCTTGTTTTCAAGATTTTGAACTCTTCCTCTGGACTTGTTCCAAGAGTCTCATGCCTTATAGCATCCAGTTTATCAATAATTATAAATTTCTTTTGCAGCCCTTGCCGGAGCCTGCCTTTCTTTTATTCTTCCTGCCTCCTACAGGTTTGGAAGGAATGTAACATAATGAAGTGGATTGGCCCAGCAAACAGTTTGTATCCAATCGTTCTACAGACCCACCTATATCACGTCAGACCCTGATCTTAGTGCAGGGGAAGCAAGGATGAAAAACAGATCTCTGCCATTACGGAGTTCATGCTCCAGACATACAAGCAAATTTAATAGAAATTCACACTACAGAAGAGGCACAGATATCCTTCTATATAAATACAAGAAGCAGAAGGGTGAATAACCGTAACAGAAGGCAGGGAGGTGGCTGTGGGCAGGTTTCTGAGGTCATGGTACACTGAGGTGAGTATCATCCGCTGGTAGACAACACTGGCTGGGAGTAAAGACGAGAGAAGAAACCTGAGTATTGTGTGTCATAAGAAACAGTGGGGAACCCCTTGTGTGGCCCATGAGAGCAAGGGGAGAGTCCATGAAGGGAGATGAAAACAGATGATCAGTTTCTCGAAATAATGAGGACCCATGAATAATGAATAGAGAACTTGGAGATTCTTGCTAAAATGGTAGCTTTAAAAGGTGTAAGTAAAGGAAACAGCTCATTCTCATCTGTTTTCAGTAACTTTATAAACGGCCTTTAGCTCATCAGGGGAAGGTTATATATATTGAAGATAAAAAATTGAATCAAGAAAGGCTCTAGCAACCCAATACAAGGTACTTCCCAGGAGGTTATGTATTGAGAAGTTCAGGATAGAACCACACTTCATTTAGAGACTGTGACTGAAAGGCTGACTTTAAACAGTGGAAGAAAATTGTGACGATCTGACCAGCACATAAATGAAACTCTTCTAGATTTTGTCTATTTTGACTCATTAACAAAGAAACCTTGAGTGAGGAAGGTTTTTTCCTTTTTTCTTTCTTTTTTTCATTTGCTGTTATGAAATCCTTTGTATAAAAATTTTTGAGGATTAAAATGCCAGTTTCTACATGCATGTTTAAGTGTGCAAGCATTTCCTTATTAAAATATGAACTTTTAGCTAATGACTTTGGACCAAAACATAAAAAAAAAAAAGTAAAATTCATCTATATATTTTGTCTTGAGAAAATGAAAACTCTTCCCTTTTATACTAGCCACTTTATCCCTAACTTGGATGAACAAAGAAATTGTATTATCCTTTTTATGTGACTACTATGTTGTGGATTTCTTGAATTATAGAAGACTGAAGTAAATATTTCCCAGTCTGGACCTCTAACAAACTCTGTGAACTTAGATAACTCATTTAGCTTGTCTAAATCCCAGTTTCAGGAATTCCCAGTAGTCAGTACAACNTGCTCCCGCGTGCTGGCGGTTGTAAATGGCCCTGCAGTGAACACTGAGGTGTGTGTATCTTTTTGGATTACGGTTTTCTCTGAGTGCATGCACAGGAGTGGGACTGCTGGGTCACAGGGCAGCTGCAGGTTTAGGTTTTAAGGACTCTCCATACTGTTCTCTATACCAGCTGTGCCACTTTAAGTTCCCACCGACAGCGCAGGAGGGTTCCCTTCTCTCCTCACCCTCTCCAACACTTATTCTTTATGTATCTTTTTGACGGTGGCCATTCTGATTAGGTGAGGTGAGGGCTCATTGTAGTTTTGACTTGGCTTCAGTTCTTTAATTTGCATTTAAAATCAACTTAGTTTCAGGGACTTCCCTGCGGGGTCCAGTGGATAAGAATCCCTGCTTCCACTGCAGGGAACAGGCGTTCAATCCCTGGTGAGAGAACTAAGATCCTGAAAGCCGTGCAGAGCAGCTAAATTAAAAAAAAAAAAAAATCCCAATTCCTTTAGGTACAAAATGGTTGATGACATGTGCTTGATATAACCACTCATTTTCTAATATTTACTCTGTCCATATTAAGGGAAATAGTATTAGTGGGGATTGAGAGCATAATGAATTCATCTTCTGGGTCTAATAGCTACTTGTTATGTGACCTCTGTGAATTCTGAGAGGGAACTTTACTTTTGTGAACCTTAGTTTCTCCATTTACAAAATGGAGATATGAAAGCCTACCTTTATAAGGCTGAGAATTAAATCTGGTGATATCTGTAAAGAGCTTAAGACAGTGCCTGCTGCATATATTTAATACATGTGTGTGCATTATACATCATGTTCTTGGATTGGAAGAGTCAGTATTATGAAAATGGCACTACTACCCAAAGTGGAAGTGAAAGCCACTCAGTTGTGTCTGACTGTTTGCGACCCCATGGACTATACAGTTCTTGGAATTCTTCAGGCCAGAGTATTGGAGTGGGTGGCCTTTCCCTTCTCCAGGGGATCTTCCCAATCCAGGGATCAAATCCAGGTCTTCTGCACTGCAGGCAGACTCTTTACCAGCTCAGCCACAAGGGAAGCCCAAGAATACTGGAGTGGGTAGCCTACCCCTTCTCCAGTGGATCTTCCCAACCTAGGAATCTAACTGGGTCTCCTGCCTTGCAAGGATGAAAAAATGCATTAAGGTTGATTTTTTTTAACCCTCCCCAGTAATAACTCTCTTACCTTTTTCCCACTTATCTGGTACCCGCACCATTCGAGCACTTTACATTTACTCTAAATTTACAAAATTGTTTTCTCTCTTTATTTTGAAGATAAAATCTTTTCTTTCTCCTCCCATAACTCAGGTTCTACCTTTATTGCCACCTTTCAACATCAATTCCATAAACTGATTTGATAAGGACAGAGAAGATACTCCCTGGGTGGATGGATTCCTGGAGAAGGTAAACTGAGTAGTCTGAGGCATCACCCACTTCTGTGTGGGAAGGAAAATACCAGAATCTTGTATGTGCACTATCGCACATGGGTTAGTTTGTGAGCACCTTTCTGGTAAGAGCTAGCATGGAAGCAGGAGAATGAAAAAATCATAACAGTTGAGTCTTGATGAGATGTGAGGATGTTAAAAAGAAACTATACTCCAATAGGGTTCTGCAGATTAGCTGTGCAGGATATAAGGCTGCCTAGGGCTCAGTATTAGTTCCTGAGTACTTAGCAAGGGATAGAAGCCAAGGGTAAGGGCATTAAGGAGGAATACAATTTGCTGTTTCTTAGCTTTGGATAAAGCCAATATTATGTTCTCTTGGTTGCATCCTATCTTCAGCTCCTTTCTCCTCAACACTGAATCCCTTTCAACCCAGCCAGTTAATTTATCTTTGCTTCAAATGTTTTTGAAATAACTACACACACTCACCGTAAAAGCTTTTCTTTAGCAAAAGTGTTCTAAAACACAGGACAGAACTCTGAAAGGAAAATATTAAACTCTGAGGTTACTGCTATAGTAGCAAATGCCTGTGGAGTTTAAAGGAGATGAAAAGGCTAGAGACAGAAGCAGTACTGGGCTCTCACTCTGGGAAATTATGGGTCTGTTGCATTTCCTATATGTACAGTGTGCCCCCAAATAACCCTCATGATTCATATTTTGAATGCCATGAAATTAGAATCATTGGTAGTGGGTCCTCTGCACCTGCCTATACAGAGGGCTGACTGTCACAGACTGTCTTATATAAAGGACTTAAACATCTGCAGATTCAGTGTCTTCTGGGCTCTTGGAGCCAATCCCCCTCAGACACCAAGGTATCACCATACTTCACTTATAAAACCCACTTCTTCTGCTTAGGGCAGAAGAACAAATTATCCGAAAGACTAGGAAGGAAACAACTTCAGACAAGGGCATCTATTTTTACTTATGGCTTTGAATTCAGCAGAAGGACTTAAGTCATTTTCATGTTTCAGGCTTATGGTGATGCAGCTGTTTCTTTTTCAGTAAATATAATTGTTGAAGAAACTTGCTTTGATTTTCCCAGAGGCAGATAACACCTTTCATTTGATTAAATCCAATTCAATAAGTCTGTTTGTTAAATTCCTGAGTGGGTTGAATATGTTGGTGTTTCATTTTTAACATTTATTATAGAAATTATTCTGTCATCTCCATAGGCATAATTTCCCCACAACAATCCTATTTTGAACATGTTTAATCTTGTTTGAAAATGTTCTGGAAATATATTATCCCTTTAGGGTTTGTATTACTTTTCTGTTGCTGTTGTAACAAATAATCACCAACTTAATGGTTTAAAAAGTCACAGTTCTGGAGGTCAGAAATCTGAAGAGTCTCATCGAGGTAAACTCAAGATATCAGCAGGGCTTCACTGCTTCTGTCTGTGTGAGAGAATCGGTTTTCTTGCCTCTTGCAGCTTCTAGAGGCCATAGACATTCCTTGAGTCATAGCCCTTTCCTCTGTCTTTGAAGTCAGCAGCATAGCATCTTCAAATCCCTTTCTGACTCCAACTTCTGTCTCCCTCTTCCACATTTAAAAGGCCCTGTGATTACACTGGATCCACTGGATAAGCTAGGACAATCTACCTTCAAGTGGGCTGATTAGCAATTTTAATTCCTGCTGCAGCCTTAGCTCCCTTTTACCATGTAACAACTTACTCACAGGTTTAGGAGAGAGTGGCGTGGACGTCTCTGGAGGGCTGTTATTTGCCCACAGGGCCTAGGCAATGCAGGATGTGATCCAATGGTCTCAGAGGTCCCTGAGCATAGTTATCTGTCACCAGAATTAACCAGACATGAAAACTGAAACTCAAAGCCACCAGGGTTTCTGAATAGCCTCAGAGAAACGCTAGGTTTTGTTCTTGATTACCACTTAGGTTTTCCACTTTTACTTTCTGAAAGTTGCTCAGGTGTGTCTGACTCTTTGTGACCCCATAGACTATACAGTCCATGAAATTTGCTAGGCCAGAATACTGGAGTGGGTAGCCTTTCCCTCCTCCAGGGCATCTTCCTAACCCAGGGATAGAACCCAGGTCTCCTGCATTGCAGGTGGATTCTTTACCAGCTGAGCTACAAGGGAAGCCCAAGAATACTGTAGTGGGTAGCCTATCCCATTTCTAGCGGATCTTCCCAACCCAGGAATCGAACCGGGATCTCCTGTATTGTAGGTGGATTCTTTACCAACTGAGCTACCAGGGTAGCCCATTTTTAATTTTACTCTGATGTTGGTTTTTATGGATACCTTAGTTTCCTTGACATCTCAGAGAAACATGAAATATATCTTATGCTTTATTTCATAAAATTTAAATTGTTTTTCAAATATCATATATTAATTCATATATATGGAATCTAGAAAAATGGTACTGATGAACCTATTTGCAAGGCGGGAATAGAGATGCAGACACAGAGAACACACTTATGGACACAGTAGGGGCAGGAGAGGGTGGGATGAATTGAGAGAGTAGCACTGAAATATACCCATTACCCTATGTAAAACAGATAGCTAATGGGAAGTTTCTGTATAAAACAAGGAGCTCAACCTGTGGCACTGTGATAATCTAGAGGGGTGGGGTGG
>SJYV01009137.1:166691-178168 GCA_006410875.1 Neotragus pygmaeus | reverse complement strand
ATGCTATAGCTATTAATTATTATGATCTATCTTCAGGACTATATGAATATTAATTTTTATTATGGAAAGTAGAACTTAGAATCAAGAGAAGGAAGAGGGGTTTTTCAGGGAGGGGTTAGTCTTTTGTTTTTGCTTTTTAAAAATTTTTTTATTTATACCCAGTTGTACTGTTTTTGTTCACTTATTTTTTTACCTTAAGAAGGTAAAACTTTTAAAATAAGAACAAATAATAAAATCATCATCATAATAAATGCCTCCAGGATAAAAATCTAGGCCTAGAGAATATGCTTTTAATTATTTGGAACATGTATGTAAATATCTTCTAAATATTTCCAGTTAAGATGTATCAGTTAAGAAGTATTTTTAAGGGGCCACAAGATAGCGGTTATGTTAGCAATGTGGTAAATTCTCCATGTAAATCTATCAGTGAGTTACCTAATAATACTCTGGAGAACCTTATACAGTTTTGTTGTTTTGTTTTTACCATAGTTCAGCAAAGTTATACTTTAGTAACCAACAAGAATTAACTGGCATGACCACAGGGACTTTATTCCAATTAGGGGACCCTTCCTTATATTTTTTCTCTTGAATGATTTTATTATACAAACATATTACCTACTTGATTCTCTAATTGCTAAAAGCTATAAAACAGCATACACAGGGAAACGCAATAACTAGAGATAGGAACACCAAATTGCAAATAAGAACTCTGATAGTAAATGTAAAACCCTTTACTTTCTAAGCTCTCTTAAAAAAATGAATATTTAATGTATCTTATTCTATTAATAATTGAACATTTACTAATGCTTCAGAAATATTTGGGTTAATTTTTCTCTTACAGGTTTGAGAGATCAATAACAGTATAGATGATGAAAGTCTTCCATAATTTCCCTATGTGCTTTTATTTACTGTAAATTGACATCTCAAAAGAAAATTTGTCTACCATTGAAGGCAAGCCTACCTATATAGAGATTGTTCCTCGAATTTATCCTCATTTGCAAGGATATGAGAATGAGATCCATTTAAACCATAAGCATCTTATTTTATTGAAGCTATTAGAAGACTCTTGAATGTGTATCACTTTGATTTTTCTAAGTCAGTAGAGATATATATATATATATATATATATATATAAAAATGTGAAAAAACTTACTTTTATCCTAAACATTGTGTGTAGTTGAGTATCAGACTGCATACATTTACTGTTTAATTTTAGGAGAATATGCTAGATATAAAAAAGAAAAGGCCTTCCTTACCTTTAATTTTTTTGGATAGAAGAAGTAACATGTAATAAAAATAAATGTGATTAAAATTCTTCAATGGGATATCTGTATAACAAAAAATGATAACACTGCTAACACATTTCAAGGGTTTATTATGAATTAGAAAGTGTTCTCAATTCTTTATCTTCTTTTGGCTCATATAATACTAACTACAGTCTATGAAATAGGTCCTACTGTCCTACTCATTCAACAGCCAGGAAACTGAAGCTTTGAAATGTTGCATAATTCTCATCTCAAGGGCCAAAGGCAAAAAGACAGAGCTTAATGATTTGGACCTCAGTTCAGTTCAGTTCAGTCGCTCAGTCATGTCCGACTCTGCGACCCCATGAATCGCAGCACGCCAGGCCTCCCTGTCCTTCACCAACTCCTATATCTATTTAAATCCAATGTTAGAAGAAGACATTGAACTCAAATAGAACNTTGGACCTCAGTTCAGTTCAGTTCAGTCACTCAGTCATGTCCAACTCTGCGACCCCATGAATCGCAGCACGCCAGGCCTCCCTGTCCTTCACCAACTCCTATATCTATTTAAATCCAATGTTAGAAGAAGACATTGAACTCAAATAGAACTGGTTTTAAATCTCATTTCTCAAGTAAGCTGTTCTGAGGCTTAGTATCTTCAACTAGAAAATGATCATGAAGCAATTTAATTAAATTAGGTAATGGCTTTAACATGTAGCCCATTATATAGCACTATATAGCATATTAGTAGATGCTAATTTCTATACTTTATTCATATAAGTTTTACGAATATAGAATTTAATGTCAAGGTAGAAAGATTCACTTAAATTTATTACTAAGGTTGGTTGATGATGTCTGGGTCTTCCATAAAGATATTATTTTAAATAGCTGTCATTCTTGCTCCTCTAAAATACTTTGTACTCTAGGGTTCCAGGGTTCTGCCCCATACTACCACTACTTTCACCCTGCATGTTCTCCCCATTTCTTATACAGGAGTCTAATCTTCTGATTTTAACTCTAAATATTGAACACCCTATATGGAGACCTATGCTGCATGTTCTTATCCATTTTAATTTCTTCCACCATGACTTTATTACTCAGTGGCTTTAACTTACCTTCATATCTTGCTGAGTCTTGTGCTAATATCTTAAGGCTTGATCTCTCCACTGAGCTACACACTAGTTTAGTTTACATGCCTCATCTTATAGATGACTCATAGGCAGCAGATACTAAGTTTACAGACAAAAAATATCACCCCCTCCTTGTTACTCTCTACCACTTTTAATTCTTTTTGAATNATAACTTTTCTTCCAAGGAGTAAGCATCTTTTAATTTCATGGCTGCAGTCACCATCTGCAGTGATTTTAATATAATAATCTCTAGGTCCATTCATGTTGTAACAAATGGCAATATTTCATTTCTTTTTATGGCTGAGTAATAGTCCATTGTGTGTGTGTTTATTTATCATATCTATATATATATAGAGAGATAGATATATCTCACATCTTCTTAAACTAGTTATTTATTGATGGGCATTTGGGTTGTTTCCATGTCTCAGTGCTGGTATGAACATCAAGGTGCATGTATCTTTCGAAATTAGTTTTCATCTTTTCCAGATACATGCCCAGAGTGTATGTCTTCTTTGGAGAAATGTCTATTTTGGCCATTTGCCCAATTTCTAACTTTGCTTTAAATTTCTTTGTTATTGAGTTTTATGAGTTGTTTGTCTATTTTGTATGTTAAGCCCTTGTTGGTCACATCATTTGCAAATATTTTCTCCTATTCTGTAGGTTGTCTTTTCATTTTGTTTATGAAATGAAAGGTGCCTTATATTGGTGTGGTATCAATTCTGTTGCACACGAATGGTAAAATAAGTCATAATATCTGTCTAAATTCAAAGGGTGGAAAAACAGACATCTCCTGATGGAAAAAGTTACAATGTATTATAGCCACTTTTGCAATCTAGCAGTCTATCTTTTGGAAAAATTACCATTTCATCCATATGCAAGATCCCCCAAATCTCATCTCATTATGGCATCAGGCTAGTGTGGAATCTTGTGATCTAAATCAGATCAGATGAGGCTCTTCAGAGCTTGCGGCTTTTTAGATCATACATTGCTTGTTCTGGCAACATATGATCTAAAAGAGATTGATTATCTGCCCTCAGCACACCCAGTAATATACATGATTGGGCAGACAGGATCGCTAGAGGAAACACTGCCATCCCAAGGGGGAGGTATCTGAAACACATAGGAGCCACTGGTTTACAGCAATTCTGAGATCCAATAGGACATTTGTTACTAAGTCTGCCCATTCTGGGGGTGGGATATATTTCTGGATTAAGTCTAGTTTCATCTCCCTGCATCCTTGTCCTCCAAGTCTCTTAGCTCTATCTTAGTTAGCTTAGCTTAGCTCTCGGCCATCTTCTGGGACTTTTTTCCTTTACCGTAAGACTCATATCTTGTAATTTGAGTGATCTAATATCTTTGACCCAAGTACGTGGTTCATTAGTACAACTCTTAAAACTTTGTGGTTTGTCTCTGAATCTGACTGGAGTCTGTTCAGTGCAAGGAAAGCCACATCCACAATTCTTTAGAAGTCGAATATGTGGGTGTGTCAGTGTGTTGTGGGATAGCAGCCTTAAAATTCTTAGACGCTTCCCCCCCCACCTTGAACTTTTCACAGTTAAGAGGATCTACTAGATGCCTTCAAACTAGATTCTTTCAAATATCTTATTAAAGCTTTATGGTCACACTGTGATATGGTCTTTGATCTCAGGTTTCTTTCACTTGGAGGATTTTACTGGTTAAAGTGATGAGAAATTCTTATTTCCTGTATATTGCCTCTAAATTCTTTTGTCAGCTCTTTTCTGTCTTCCTAGGCAGCTAAGTGAAATCAATCGACACTTTCAACATTTTGCCAGAAAATCATTTTACAAGGCCCATAAATTCATTAGCAATATGTATTTTAAAAAATCTTCCAAGTTTTTGCAGGCAACCACTGGGCCAGTTGTTTTTAAGTACATGATACATGTTGCCATTTTTCTGGATTGCTCTAGCAATTTCCTCACTGTTTTTCTAGCGACCATTAATGGTTTGTTCATTCTTTCTAGTTTTTGCTACCAGGTTCTTAATGTTCTTCAGTCTCTGCCCAATTCAGAGACCCAGGGCCACATGTTTTAGGTTTTCATTGCCATAGCAACCCTCTTTTAGGTACTAATTTCTCTATCAGTTAGTTTCTTTTACCGTATAACTCACCATTCCAAAACTAACTTGCCTGAAATAGCGGTCTTTCATTTACCAGCTCCTGGTATTGTGGGTTAGCACTGTGGACTGGACTCAGCTGCAAAGTTCTGCTCCGGTCTCAGGTGGTCTTACCTATGATTTCCTGGTCAGTTGGCGGTCAGTGGCCTCACTCACGTATCTGTCAGTTAGCTGGCTCTCTTATGGGGACTGGGCTACACCTCATCATCCACCAGGCTAATTTAGGCTTATTTACACATGCAGGGGCCTCACAGTTCCAAAGAACAGCAAGGGAACAATCCCCAGTGGACAACCACTTTTTAAGTCTCTCTTTGTGTAATTATTTCTACCATCCCATTGTCTGCAGTACAGATTCAATGGATGGAAGAATAGACTTCCCTTCTTCATGGGAGTAACTGTAGTCATATTGCAAAGGAACATACATACAGAATGAATACAATCTGTGGCCACTTTTGCAATCAACTGATACAATGAAATAAAAATGAAATAATTTAAAAATAGTATTTTTATGTTAACCATCAAAATTAACATAAAACCTTATGTTAACCGTACAACATAATGCTAATCATACAACATAATACTAAATTGATATTTCAATATTTTTGATAATGTGCCCGACAAGTTTGTGCTGCGAATGAGTGTCAGCTCTACAGTTTTCTCATTGTTCATTTGTGCATGCATTATTTACTCTTTCGCCTAGTTGCCAGGATACGTTTTTTCAGTCATCTGTTCATTTTGTGAGTGTTAGTTTGAAATCAGAACCAGGATATATAAATCCACTGAAGCAGGCACATGTGGTCTACAATACACAGGAAACCAACAAGGAAGAGTGCCATTGTCCACCCCTTGGCCTTCTACACCTTTCACTCCTTCTTTAGGTCCCCTTTCATACTGTATGTGACATACTGTATGGTAGATAATCACAAGGACAAATGTAGATATGACTATTGTTTAGGTATTTATTTTAAACTAAAAACTACATACTCATTCTCATTAGAGATTTAATAGGTTCTGATATTTTCTACCTGCATCCCAGCAGATTGTCTGATATATCCTCGGCTTTAGATAATTTATCACCAGGGCTACCTATAACATTCTGGGAGAAATCACACCACTTTAACTTGTTTAAATTTAATTTTAAACCACTGTGCATAACTTGTGTGTGTGTGTTTCAGGCAGGAGGTGGGGAGAGTTGTGGTTCTAGTCTTTGTCCTTTTGGAAAACAAAGAAGTCTGAATGCTTTGTCCAAGTTTGCCCTATTTCCAGCTCAGACTTGGGTAGACTGTAGAGCTATTTCTAATTCTCTCAGATAGATAGATTACTTATATGTAGAAACATGCCATTTTATTTGAAAATCTTGATGAATCTCTTTTTTTGTTTGGTTTACCCTCAGGTTTTAGGAGGAAGAGGCTAATTGCAAGTGAAGCTATTAATAATAGTCAAGATTTATTTATGATACCAAATTTTCAGTTATGTTCAGTGGTCAGTACAGAATTTGGCCCAATGCCTTGTATATATTTAGCCCTTAAGCAGGAACTTCAAATATTCCATCTCATGATCCCCAAGGTACCATCAAAATATCTTCTATCTTTTATGAAAAAGCATATATGTATTTGTGTAATGATGGCCAACTTCATGTCAACTTGTGTAAGCCATGGTGCCCAGATATGTAGATGTAGTCAGACATTATTCTGGATGTTTTTGTGAGGGTGTCTTTCAGTTAGATTAACCTTTAAAGTGGCTGACTTTGAGTAAGGCAGATTGCCCTCTGAAGTGTGAGTGAGCCTCATGCAATCAGCTAAAGGCCTGAAAAGAACCAAAGACTGAACTCCTCAGATCTAGATGGGGTTCTACTAGCAGAAGGCCTTTGTTCTTGAACTGGTACATGGGTTCTTTTCTGGGTCTTCAGCTTGCCAGTTTCAACCTATAGGTTTTGGATTTACCAGCCTGAGTAATTGTGTGAGCCAATTCTTTAAATAAAGGAATTTTATGTTACGTTTTTTTTTTTTTTTCACCAGCTCTTTGACATTGGGTAAGTGAATTCATCTCTCTCAATTCATTTTTTTCATCTTCAAAATGAAGACAATTATATCTGCCCCATCGGTCTGTTGTAAGGATTAAATGAGTTAATTACAAAATGTTTTGAACAATGTCTGACACATAGTAGAGGAAGGATATGTAAATTCGTTTGTTCTCTTTAATTTTGACTGAGCTTATTTGTTTTTTATCCAGATATTTTCAGTCTTTCTGTATATTTCTTACTTTGTCTGATTCTTGAGAGGAAAAGCATCATAATATCCCTTAGTACATGGCAAAAGAATTGCCAGAGAGATACAGAAGAATAGAGTCCATAAAGATGGTAAATAACACCCTGGATTTATATTAGATAGCCAAGAAGGAACATGATTCATGAGTCATTTGAAAATGCTCTAAAAATTGAAAATGTGTTTCATCAACTGCTTCTAAAGGTAAGACACAAGATGAAAAGTCTAGGTTTGAAGTTTTTCCTATGGAGTTTTGATTCCATGTAGAATTTCAAATGGGGAATTTGTATTTTTGAGTCATTCTTGGTATTTGATACAGTACCTACCTCTTTGATAAACAGGAACAGGAAGGAACTTGGGAATTCTTACTTACATCATACATTTTTGATGGTTCTTTTATTGAATGTGAATAAGCCCGGGAAAATTTGCTCATGTAAATTATTTTTGTAATCATCATGATAGGTATAAAGTGGCAACAAAGTGTTAGGGATTATAAGAGAGTTTTATGGAAAGGTTAATTCTAATATGAGCTCTTAAAAGAATTTTTGTTTTTGAAAGAGAGTTTGGACTAGTTCTCAGAGGATTAGTAGGACTTTGTCTGGAACACCCCTAAAAGTTTCATCAGGTATAAGTCAGACATTTTTTAAACAGAAAAACATAAATTATTATTTTTACATAAGTAACCTCAAGCCAGATCTATTTCTTACTCCCCAGAATACTTAGAAAATTCTAGGAGAAGGCCTGCCTAACAGAAAACCCTAGTCCATTTTTCCTTCATTTTTTTTCTTAACAATCATATTTTTATAACCAGAAATACACACTTAATCAAATTATGAGCTTGTAACATTCTTTATTGTTCTATGTGAATTAGCATTAATGTCCCCTGCTGCTAAGTTGCTTCAGTTGTGTCTGACTCTGTGTGACCGCATAGACGGGCAGCCCACCAGGCTCCCCTTTCCCTGGGATTCTCCAGGCAAGAACACTGGAGTGGGTTGCCATTTCCTTCTCCATACATGAAAGTGAAAAGTGAAAGTGAAGTCGCTCAGTCGTGTCCAACTCTTCATGACCCCATGGACTGCAGCCTACTAGGCTCCTCCATCCGTGGAATTTTCCAAGCAAGAGTACTGGAGTGGGATGCCATTGCCTTCTCTGATTAATGTCCCCAACTAGTTTATAAACTCTTTGAGGGTTTTATGCTCAAAATGCATTTGTTTTAATGCTGCAATGCATTTGTTTATTATTTCAAAAACTTAAAAAAAAATCTATATTCTCTTGGGGATGATTGGTTAAAGAGAGAGGAAAGCGAACTAGTATTTCTGCTTGATCACTCTATGTCTTACACTTCATAGACATCCTTTCTTATCAAACATAACATCCCTCTGAGGTAGGAACCATCACCTTAATTTCAATGATGAAGAAATTGAATGATGCCTGAAGGAGTTAGCCAACTAGTCCTAAGTCACTCTGCTAGGACACATAGAAGGCGGAATGAAAACTAGATCTGTATTTATCAAAAGTCTATCTTTTAATAAATTTATAAAATTTACTTATTAATCAATATGCATATCAACAAGATATATTTTTCGTGTCTTCATTCACTCATCATTTTTTCCTCTCAAGTAACGCTAAATTTTTAGCACTGGGTTATTAACAAAATACTAAGTAACCACACTGGTAATCTAGAATGAAGAAAAGATAAAACCAGCACTTTTCTTGTTTAGTTACACAGATCAAACCACAGCAAATTCTTGAATTTCTTTCTCTCTCCCGAGGCTTCCACTAGGATAGAGCAAAAAAACCCACCAGGAAGCCTAATTCAATACAACAAACTGAGTTCTTCAGACAAACTGAGAAGAACTTTTTGATTCACTCACCCTAAAGCAGCCTGGGGAACTAGGCCAGAGGGCAAAGCAGTGTGGCCGGGTGGATCTGTGAGTTCCTCTCAGGGACTGCGTTCCCATCTGCTAGTCAGCACTTTTCAGTGTCTGGCCTCATAGGTGAAGCTGCCAGTATCATTTCCTATTTGGCTGTGCTGTGTGGAGTCCAGAGGAAACTTGTTTCTGTCAACTTTGTCCTGGAACCACCCTCACCAAAGGCCAAAACGGCAAGTGGGGAGGGAAGCACATGGAGGCAGGGCCTAAACATTGAAAGGTGGTGGTATATGGGAAAGCCCCTGGTGCATGTCCTAGGAGGGAGTAGGGAAATAAGTCAAACCATGCAGAGTGCCTGAGACTGGACAGGGAATATGTTGTGAGGCAGAGTTCAAGTGCCTGGATGGGACGGGAGGAGGGTGTATACTCAGAGAAGGTAAACTGCAGTGATGCAATCAGTGACAAAGTTGAATTTGGATTAACCTCTGCTAGTCCTATTGGTTGGCCAGAAACATTTGCCCTGTGCTGTTTTCCAGTCTCCTCTAGAATTCATTGTCACAGCAAAATTGACAATAATTATAGCAATATCTGCTTTTCCCTTCCGTTGCCCTATATACACATTTCTTCCTTCTTTCTTTCCCTGCTTTCCCCACTCCTTATTTTTCCTTTTTTATTCAGGTATTCCCTTTAAATGACTGACACTTCCAGATGCTGTTTATAGAGTTTTCAGAAGAAAAACACTGTCACCTGTTTGAGGATAGGGACCAAGCCTTTTATAGGAAGTACCCACATATACAGAAGTATTAATATAAACTTTACTTGTTAATCTTACTTTACATACTTTTGTCTACATCTCTCTAAAAGTATCTGCATATCTTGTTCACAGAATTTTATATTGGATAAGGAAATTTATTTTGCTAAACAGAATCAAACCAGGAATTTTTATTATTGGTACTATTAGAGACTGAACTTAACTTTAAGAATGTTGAAGAATATGACTAATTGTATGTGCTAGATGAACTGTCAGGGCAACTGTAGGAAGTACTGTTAAAGAATTACGAAGGATGAAGCATCAGAGTAAGCCTTCCCAAGAACTGTGAAACAGAGGATGTCAGAGTAAGTTCAATGTAACTATTGATATAAATTGAATAACTGCTGATGGCTTACTGAAAGCACAATGATACATTGCAGCTTTAATTCTATTTAAATAGAGCTGAATAGCCTTTGTCCAGTAAGTTTTAAACTCTGAGTTAGTTTCTTGTTTTAGAATGATGATAGCTTCCTTGCAGGATTGTTCTAAGGATTAGAGGTACTTGTGTAAATCTTCTGGTATATAGTGCTTTTTTACTCAGTATAATTTCCAAAAATAAAAAGAATGCTGCTTATTATAAGTTAGTTAGGATGTACTCTTTTTGCATGGAATATCATGTCATCATTTAAAATAAATCTCCAAAGAGTATTACTGTGGGACAAATGCTTATGGTAAAATATAAAGACAGGTTACAAAACCTGATATTCTATATGATTTAAACAAAGTAGATTAAAACTCCACAAGAAAGAAATGTTTGGGAGGACACATACCAACATGGAAGAGTGAGTATGTGTTGCCTTTTGCACTGGAAAAGGCAGGTGCTGCTTTGCAAGGAAAACCTCTTGCAGCTGGGGAACTAGTAGTAGATTCATTTCTGGCCAGTGGAAATTAAGAAGTCTAGGGAAGAGTTTCCTCTGTTTAAAAAAAAATGACATGCGGGAGAAATAATCGTTTTGGGGTCCAAATATTGTCATATTGACCTGTGATGCCTGGAACATGGGAGACCATTATGTAAGCATGAAGGCATTGAGCCAGTGACCAAGGCTGGTGGTTGGAGAGTTTGCCACTTAATGCAATTGTTGAGCTGCTTTAAGAAATCTGGGAACATTTCCCTTCAGACTTATTGAATGTAAAGCAACAATTTTCTATTTTTAAACCACTTTAAGTAGTGTATGTATTGCTTGAAGCCAAATACACACTAAGTGATTTGAAAAATATAGCTACTTAAAATTTTATTTAAAATTTTTTTCTCAAGGTTTCCACTTTTGAAGATTTTGAAATCTTTCAACTAAGGAAAAGTATCATAAATAGTAAGCTATACAATCTTAATGCTGTGATTTATTAGTGCAATTTGACCTTAATTCTTGAGAAATCTGTATGCAGGTCAGGAAGCAACAGTTAGAACTGGACATGGAACAAAAGACTGGTTCCAAATAGGAAAAGGAGTACGTCAGGGCTGTCTATTGTCACCCTGCTTATTTAACTTCTGTGCAGAGTACATCATGAGAAACACTGGACTGGAAGAAACACAAGCTGGAATCAAGATTGCCAGGAGAAATATTAATAACCTCAGATATGCAGATGACACCACCCTTATGGCAGAAAGTGAAGAGGGACTAAAAAGCCTCTTGATGAAAGTGAAAGTGGAGAGTGAAAAAGTTGGCTTAAAGCTCAACATTCAGAAAACAAAGATCATGGCATCTGGTCCCATCACTTCATGGGAAATAATGGGGAAACAGCGGAAACAGTGTTAGACTGGTTGGGGGCTCTAAAATCACTGCAGATGGTGATTGCAGCCATGAAATTAAAAGACGCTTACTCTTTGGAAGAAAAATTATGACCCCTAGACAGCATATTAAAAAGCAGAGACATTACTTTGCTGACTAAGGTCTGTCTAGTCAAGGCTATGGTTTTTCCAATGGTCATGTATGGAGTGTTGGACTGTGAAGAAGGCTGAGCGCCGAAGAATTGATGCTTTTGAACTGTGGTGTTGGAGAAGATTCTTAAGAGTCCCTTGGACTGCA
>SJYV01009137.1:112597-165561 GCA_006410875.1 Neotragus pygmaeus | reverse complement strand
TGGGAGGGATTGGGGGCAGGAGGAGAAGGGGACGACAGAGGATGAGATGGCTGGATGGCATCACTGACTCGATGGACATGAGTCTGAGTGAACTCTGGGAGTTTGTGATGGACAGGGAGGCCTGGTGTGCTGCAATTTATGGGGTTGCAAAGAGTCAGACATGACTGAGTGACTAAACTGAACTGAAGGATGGCTTCCAAGGGCTATTGAGTAATTATTTCCTCTCTTCCTCCATGCCCCTGTGACACACTGTAACTGGGTGTCAACACTCTGATTGCTACTTTTATATCAGTAGAATGCATGCAATTATTTAAGTTTTGACCAACTGTTGGCTGTGGCATATATTAACCAAATCATTACAAAATGATAAAAGTGAATGGGATTCACCAAATTGGTATTGAGTAAGTGAAGTCGCTCAGTCATGTCTAACTCTTTGCGACCCCATGGACTGTAGCCTACAAGGCTCCTCTGTCCATGAAATTTTCCAGGCAAGAGTACTGGAGTTGGTTGCCATTTCCTTCTCCAGGGGATCTTCCTGACCCAGGGATCGAACCCAGGTCTCCCGTATTACAGGCAGACGCTTTAACCTCTGAGCCACGAGGGAAGTCAAATTGGTATTAGCATTCACTAAATTGGTGGCTTATTATTTTTTTTTAGATTTAGTGTTATCACCTACCAGTAATATGTCTTATTTTTTTCTTTCAGTTTTATTGAACTATAATTAACACATAGTGCTCTATGAGTTTAAGATGTATAGCATGATGATTTGATTTACATACATTGTGAAATTACTATCATAAGTTCAGTGAGCATCTATTATATCCCATATGAAATGTGGTGGCTGGATGGCATCACTGATACAATAGACATAAACTTGGGCAAATTTCAGGAGATGACGAGGGATAGGGAGGCCTGGTGTGCTGCAATCCATGGGGTTGCAAAGAGTCAGACATGACTGGGCAACTGAAAAACAACATTATATCACATAGATACAAAATTAAAGAAATAGAAAAAAATTTTCTTTGTGATAAGAACTTTTGGGATTTACTCTCAGCTTTCATACATAACACAGCAGTGTTAATTATATTGATTATGCTGTACGTTACATTCTTAGCACTTATTTAAAACCAGAAGTTCTGACTGCCTTTATTCAATCTCCCCCATCCCCCGTAACCAAAACTATGATCTTTTTTTCTATTTGTTTGTCTATTTTTGAAGTATAATTGACCTACAACATGATGTGAGTTCCTGATATATAATCCGTTTCTTTTTTTTTTGTCTTTAGATAATTTACATTTATTTATTTTTTTTCCCTTGCATGATTGAAATTTATTTTTGTGTGTGAAGTCATTCATTTATTTTTTTAAATAATTTTTTTACTTTATTCTACTTTACAATATTGTATTGTAATTCAATAATTCTACACATTGAAAAATGATCACCATGATAGACTAGTTCTCATTTATCACCATACAAAGTTATTACATAATTATTGACTGCATTTCCCACATTGCACAATTCATACCTGTGACTCATTTATTTTGCAACTGGAAGTTTGTACATATTAATCTCCCTCATCTATTTCTTAACTTCCCACATCTTCACTACCTTCTGGCAATCATCTCTTACTCCTCTAATCTATTACTCTGTTTCTATTTTGTTATGTTTGTTCATTTGCTTTGTTTTTAGGTTCAACATGTAAGTGAAACCATGAGGATTCTGTCTGGTTTATTTCACTTAGCATAATCCCTCTAGGTCCAACCATGTTACTGCAAACAGCAAGGTTTCGTTCTTTTTATGGTTTAATACTATTATTTTTTTGTGTATATATGTATATATATATATATATATATATACATATATACACACACCACATCTTCTTGATTCACTTATCTATTTGGTTGCATATCTTGGCTATTGTAAATAATGCTACAATGAGCACAGGGGTGTATATATCTTCTTGAGTTACTGTTTTTCTTTTCTTTGGATAAATACTGAGGAGTAGAATTGCTTGATCATATGGTACTTCTCTTTTTAATTTTTTGAGGAATCCCCCCATATTGTTTTCCGTAGTAGCTGCACCAGTTTATATTCTCAGCAACAGTGTATGGGGATTCTCTTTTCTCCATATCCTTGCCAACACTTATTATTTGGTGTCTCTTTGATAATAGCCATTCTAACAGGTCTGAGGTGATATCTTACAGTGCTTTTGATTTACATTTCCCTAATCATTAGTGAGTGTGAGCATCTTTTCCTGTATCCATTGGCTACCTGTATGTCTTCTTTGTAAATACGTCTATTTAGATCCTCCTCCTATTTTTGAATCATGTTTCTTTTTTTTTTTTATGTTGAGTTGTATCACTTCTTTGTATATTTTGGATATATTAAACCCTTCTCAGATAGACTGTTTGCAAATATCCTCTCTTATTCAGCAGGTGGCCTTTTCGTTTTGTTGATAGCTTCCTTCACTGTGCAAGAGCTTTTTAGTGCGATGTGCTATCATTTATCTATTTCTGCTTTTGTTTCCCTTCCCTGAAGAGACATTTCCAAAAAAAATATCGTTAAGACCAGTGTCCATGAGTGTAGTGCCTGTTTTCTTCATTTATGTGTGTTCAGTCACTCAGTCATGTCCGACTCTTTTCAACTCCATGGACTGTAGCCTGCCAGGCTTCTCTGCCCATGGAATCTTCCAGGCAAGAATATTGGAGTAGGTTGCCATTTCCTCCTCCAGGGGATCTTCCTGACCCAGGGCCAAACCCACATCTCCTGCACTGTAGGCAGATTCTTTACCACTGAGCCATCAGGGAAGTCCTTCTTCATTTATAGCACCAAATAGAAGTCAACAGTCATGATTAAATATATGAAAAAAAAAATGTTAACAAAGTATTAGAGACATTAAAATATTAGTCTCTGAGTTCTTCTTATTCTAATTCTAATCAAAAGAGAGCTCCCTGCCTTGTTTTTTTTACAAGCTAAAAATTCATAGGATTTTCCCAAACATGTTGCCTAAACCTTTATTTTACAGAACAGAAAACTAAGACCTTTGGGCTTCTCTGGTGGCTAGGTGGTAAAGAATCCATTTGCCAATGCAGGAGACACAGGTTTGATCCCTGATCTGGGAAGATCCCAGTCTTGGATGACCACAGAGGTGTGGTCACTCACCTAGAGCCAGACATCCTGGAGTACAAAGTCAAGTGGGCCTTAGGAAGCATTGTTACAAACAAAGGTAGTGATGGAATTTGAGCTGAGCTTTTTACAATTCTAAAAGATAATGCTGTGAAAGTGCTGCACTCAACATGTCAACAAATTTGGAAAACTCAGCAGTGGCCACGGGACTGGGAAAGGCCAGTTTTCATTCCAATCCCCCAAAATGGGCAATGCCAAAGAATGTTCAGACTACTCTACAATTGTGCTCATTTCACAAGCTAGCAAGGTAGTGCTCAAAAATCCTTCAAACTAGGCTTCAGTAGTATGTGAATTGAGAACTTCTAGATGTACAAGCTGGGCTTAAAAAAGCAGAAGAACTAGAGATCAAATTGCCATCATTCACTGGATCACGGAGAAAGGAAAAGAATTCCAGGAAACATCTACTTCTGCCTCACTGACTATGCTAAAGCCTTTGACTGTGTTGATCACAACAAACTGGAAAATTCTCAGAGGTGAAGTACCAGACCACCTTACCTGTCTCCTGAGAAACCTATGTTTGGGTCAAGAAACAACAGTTGGAATTGGACATGGAACAGTAGACTGGTTCCAAATTGGGAAAGGAGTATGTTAATTTCTGTGCAGAGTACATCATGTGAACAACAACCAGGAGGATCCCATCTGCTGCAGGGCAACTAAGCCTGTGCACCACGATGACTGAGCCTGTGCTGTAGAGTCTGAAGCCAGTGTGCTCTAGAGTCCGTGCTTTACAACAAGCAAAGCCACCACAATGAGAAGCCCATGCACCACGGGAGACTAGCCTCCCCTTGCTGCAAGTATAGGAAAAACCCTTGTATCAGTGAAGACACAGGATAGCCAAAAATAAATACAATTATACAAAAAAAGAAAACTAAGACCCTGAGAAGTTAGGGACTAGGTCAAAGATTGCACCCTGACAGAGCACAAGCTATAACCTGTATCTAGACTCTCTATCAATCCAGAACCCTTTTATCCAAAAACCGAGAGAAGTATAAAACTTAACATCAGACAGTTTTCCCATTTAGCTGTTAATAGGAAATCTCCTTATTAAGTGAGCAGCAATATAGAGGTCTGGCACTTATGGTGGCAACATTAGAATTCTGGGGCCAAAACATAATTTTGTTTTATTTGATGCTTTCCAAAAAAGTATTCTATGACTTTATCTTTATGCTTTAGTAAAATTTTATGTGTAATAAATTTGCAAATATTATATAATGTCTTAGAATTAATGACAACTTATAGTTGGGAAAATAGGAACATGGTATTATTGTTAGATCTTGGCATGTCTCCTCATATTAAATTATTGAAAGACTTATTAAGCCTACTTGATTTAGAGGATTATAGAAAATAATGTCAGTATCAGTTCAGTCGCTCTGTCATGTCCAACTCTTTGTGACCCCATGAATCGCAGCACGCCAGGCCTCCCTGTCCATCACCAACTCCCAGAGTTCACTCAGACTCACGTCCATCGAGTCAGTGATGCCATCCAGCCATCTCATCGTCGGTCGTCCCCTTCTCCTGCCTCCAATCTCTTGCAGCATCAGAGTCTTTTCCAATGAGTCAACTCTTCGCATGAGGTGGCTAAAGTACTGGAGTTTCAGCCTCAGCATCATTTCCTCCAAAGAAATCCCAGGGCTGATCTCCTTCAGAATGGACTGGTTGGATCTCCTTGCAGTCCAGGGGACTCTCAAGAGTCTTCTCCAACACCAGAGTTGAAAAACATCAATTCCTCGTCACTCAGCTTTCTTCACAGTCCAACTCTCACATCCATACATGACCACTGGAAAAACCATAGCCTTGACTAGACAGACCTTTGTTGGCAAAGTAATGTCTGCTTTTAAATATGCTATCTAGGTTGGTCATAATATAGAAGATGTAAAACAAACAGCAGATATTCTGCTCATTTATTTTATAATATGGGAAGATGGGACATCACACCCTAAGAAGATAAATCAGGCTAAAGTGAGGTTCAAAGAGATAGGATATATCTCATGAAAAAGATGTAATATTTTATCTGGGGAGAAAATCACTTAAACCCTGAAAATCTTACTTTTCTCATCTGTTAAATTGTTGTTGTTGTTTAGTCTCTAAATCACGCCTCACTTTTTGCGACCCCTTGGACTGCAGCCCACTGGCTCCTCTGCCCATAGAATTTCCCAGACAAGAACATTGGAGTGGATTACCATTTCCTTTTCCATGGGATCTTCCCTACCCAGGGATCAAACCCACATCTTCTGCATTGGCATGTGGGTTCTTTATACTGAGCCACTCAAGAGGCCCCATCTGTTAAATATGGACAACAGAATACCAGTTTCAGAGGGCTGATGTAAAAACTAAATGAGATAGTTCTGGTAAAACACTTAGCAGGAGGCCTGGCATGTGTAGCATTAATTGGTCTTTGCAGATGCCACGCTTCCAATTATTTGCTTCATCATTCCCTTTTCTCTTTCCTCCAGTTAAGCTCTGTAATACTCTCTTTTTCCTCTCATTTCCATCCCTGCCCTCTTTTCCATCTTTTATGCTTCTCTTGCTCATCATTTTTCTTTCCAAATAATCTTTCATTCTTTTCTACCCAGATTATAACCTTAGCCAATGAGGGGAAGCACCCATAGCTAAAGAGTTATTGACTTCGAATCCCTTACAATCCTCTGCCTAGCAGTCATTATAAGTCTTTTTGCTCTGTTTCAGTTATACATCATATTAAAAAAGGAGGCAAGCACTTTTAGTAAGTTATGTGGTTCCTTTAATAGATCGATATACTCTTTTAAGACCCTTGCCTTTGAATATAGATTTTTTATCTGTACTTTTTGTAAACAAAATTACTTTTATTTAGCATGTACTTTTTAAAATTCTGAACTAAGTTGATTAGTCAGTTTTGATACTCTAGTGCTTATGTGATCATAGATGATTGAATGTTCTCCTGCTTCTCTCACTAGTTTATGTTAAAATTTAAATGACAGGGACTTCCCTGGTGGTCTAGTGGTTTAGAATCCAGGTGCCAATGCAGAGAACATGGGTTCAATCCCTGGTTCAGCAAGTTTCCACATGGTGTAGAGCAGCTAAGCCCTTGTGCCACAACTACTGAGCCCAAGCTCTGGAGCGCATGAGCCACAGCTATAGATGCCTGCATGCCTGGAACCCATTCTCCACAGCAAGAGAAGCCACTGCGATAAGAAGTCTGTGCATCGTACTAGAGAGTAGCCCCCACACAGCAATGAAGACCCAGCATAGCCCCAAATAATAAATAAATGAATAAAATTTTTTAAAAATTGAATGGTATAATGATTGAAAAGGTATTTTTTAAACCTTAACTGTAAATTTGGGGGGGCTTCCCAGGCGGCATTAGTGGTAAAGGATCCACCTGCCAATGCAGGAGACACAGAGAGGTGGGTTTGATTCCTGGGTCAGGAAGATCCCCTGAAGAAGGAAATGGCAACCCACTCCAGTATTCTTGCCTGGAGAACCCCTTGGACAGAGGATCCTGGTGGGCTATAGTCCATAGAGTCACAAAGAGTCAAAAACGACTGAAGCAACTTAGCACGCAGCACATAGATATTTTAAAATTGCAGTTAACAAAAAGCTGAATTTAATTTCCTGTGTAGTATACATAATAACTAATCTTTATTGAGAACAGACTATGTGCTAAGTCCTGTTCTATGCATTTCATGTTTATTTATTGACTTATCGCCTAGAATAGCATAGCATGTGTATTTTACCTGGGAGAGCACAACATCTGACAAAAGCAGTCTTTTTTAAGTTTTTTGAAAAAAATTATATGCCCAGTAAATAAAATGATGACAGCACAGATAAGCACAAAAAAATTAGCTCATACTCATAATTCTATGATTCATAATTGGTTAACACTTTAGTGTATATCATCATACATGCATATATATTTTATAGACACACATATCATATAATTGAGATCATACAGCACACAGTTTTTTAACTGCATGCACAGTTTTGTGATAAAATATTTCTTGATGTTGTGATGGGGCCTATACATTAGCAGGGAACCACAGCCATGCATGTTCCCTTCATTGAAGAAAGGTCCTCTTCTCTTTGGAAAAAATCACCATTTCCCATTGGTCACAAATGTTCAAATTGCTGGGGCAAGGATGACCCATGGTGGAGACAAATGACAGATTGAGAGGAAGTAAAGAAAGGTTATTATCCTAAAATGTTCATAGTAAACTTGCTGGGTTTTTTTTTTTTTTTTTTTTGCAGAAAGCTAATGAAACATTTTTGGATATCCGTGACTTGTATCATTAAGGATGCATCTATTACCTTTTCCAAAGGGTGGTATTTTTCTAAAGAGAGACATCTAAGGCACTCTGAGAAGGTAACAAGTAGAAGAGAAGACCTTTATTTCACATTCCTAATAGAGCTCCTTACAGTATACTTCCTGTTTTCAATATTACATAAAAGTATAGAGAAGATACAACAGTAAATTTCTGTAAGAAGTTTTCATTAGGAACCAAAATCTTTGGTCTAACTTGGACAAGGCTAAAAATTTCAGGGTTCATACATGTCAGCAGTGTTTCAGAACATCAACTGGTGAGATTATAAAATTCTTTTTTTTTTTAAGTCTTTATTGAATTTGCCACAATATTGCTTCTGTTTTATGTTTTGGTTTTTTGGCCGGGAGTCAGATAGGATCTTAGCTCCCCCAACAGGAATCAAATCTCTCCCCCGGCATTGAAAGACAAAGTCTTATCCATTGGACTGCCAGGGAAGTCCCTGAAATTTTTAGAGTATGTCACAAGGAGTTGAATCACACATGGTAGGTAAGACCAGAGATAAGTCTGAAAAAGGAAGGAAAGATAAAAATTAGTATGAGCTGAGTTTTTGCAGCAGTACCAATTAACACAGAGTAAACATGTAATAAACCACTTGTGAACCCTCAGCTTTGGAGATGATGTGATTGGCATATTGTGTGCCCTTCTCTTATGACCTCGCCCAAGGTTAGTTCTTTAGTGAGGATGGGAATTTCCATTAAATGAGTAATATAGTCTGTGACTAATCTGAGGAAATCCGGGTAAGACGACTTTGAAAACATCAGCTGAATTTACCTGAGAAGTCAATTCAGAGATGAGGGGTGATTTACATCTAACAGATGAGAACCTGGCTTCTTGTGTCCCGCAAGTTTTACTCTAAAGCTAAATTCAACTCATTTTTTAGCCATATTTGGGTGTCAGCTGTGCCTCTGGTTAACATTATTAAGCACGATAGTGCTCAGTCGTGTCCAACTCTTTGGATTACAGCCCACCGGGCTCTTCTGTCCACTTAATTCTCCAGGCAAGAATACTGGAGTGGGATGCCATTTCCTCCTCCAGGGAATCTTCCCAACCCAGGGATCAAACCCATGTCTCCTGTGTCTCCTGCATTGTAGGTGGGTTCTTTACCCACTGAACCATCTGGGAAGCCCCTTTTAAAAGATAGCAGTGAGGTTTTTGTTTTGTTTTTTCCCTAATAACGTAGAGTAGTTGGTTACAGACTAAACCTTCCCCTGGCAATCAGAAATTCTGGACAATACATAAAAACATTGCTTAAAGACATTTGAAAACTATGATACCACCAAGGGCTTTGAGAGAACAAGATTCCTAGGAGAAGGTTCATTGGATAAATTGAGGAAACTCCTTAAATCTTCAAGGTCCTATCTGTTTCCCAGGTCCTCAAACTTACCATGGACATGAAGTCACAACTATTTCCTCAACAGGTTTTGCAGGGTGCTTCCGTTTCCTCCAAGGTGAGTGCTAGTCTCCAGCACAGATTGCATTGCTCCTGAAGTGGGATGAGCTGCTGCAGCTATGGCACCAGGTCCCACCGTACCCATAAGGATCTGATTTCTTTCATTAGTTCTGGAGTTAAAGGAAGTAACATGTTGTAGGGTATGGGATTCTGTTTCCTTGTTGGGTCTGAAGAGGTCAGTTGAAACATCAGGAATGCATAGATATTAATGTCTTATAGGGTAAATGTTGAGCAATGAAGGTTAAGTCAATCAACAGAGGGAGCCATTGAATAAATTCCTGTCTTTTTCTTCCTCTAACAGACTGTTCCAAGACAAAGTGCTTCTATACAGTGAGCTTCTCTTCATGAAGCTGTGGTCATATGAGGACTAGTCTGTATCTCCGTTTCCTCCTTTTCTACCGGCTTTATTTTCCTTTTCCTTTTACTATCGCAGAGCTATTCAGTTCAGTTCAGTTTAGTCACTCAGTTGTGTCTTGACTCTGTGTGATCCCATGGACTGCAGCGTGCCAGGCTTCCCTGTCCGTCACCACCTCCCAGAGCTTACTCAAATTCATGTTCATTGAGTCGGTGAGGCCATCCAACCAACTCATTCTCTGTCGCCCCCTTCTCATCCTGCCTTCAATCCTTTCCAGCATCAGGGTCTTTTCCAGTGAGTCAGTTCTTCACATCAGGTGGCCAAAGTATTGGAGTTTCACCTTCAACATCAGTCCTTCCAATGAATATTCAGGACTGATTTCCTTTAGGATGGACAGGTTGGATCTTCTTGCAGTCCAAAGGACTCTCAAGAGTCTTCTCCAACACCACAGTTCAAAGGCATCAATTCTTCGGCACTCAGCTTTCTTCACAGTCCAACTCTCACATCCATACATGACCACAGGAAAAACCATAGGTTTGACTAGATGGACCTTTGTTGGCAAAGTAATGTCTCTGCTTTTAAATATGCTGTCTAGGTTGGTCATAACTTTCCTTCCAAGGAAAAAGCATCTTTTAATTTCATGGCTGCAATCAACATCTGCAGTGATTTGGGAGCCTAAAAAGATAAAGTCTGTCACTGCTTCCATTGTTTCCCCATCTATTTACCATGAAGTGATGGGACCACATGCCATGATCTTAGTTTTCTGAATGTTGAGTTTTAAGCAAACTTTTTCACTCTCCTCTTTCACTTTCATCAAGAGGCTCTTTAGTTCTTCTTTGCTTTCTGCCATAAGTGTGGTGTTATCTGCATTTCTGAGGTTATTGATATTTCTCCTGGCAATCTTGATTCCAGCTTGTGCTTCATACAGCCTGGTATTTTTCATGATGTGCTCTGCATAGAAATTAAATAAGCAGGGTGACAATATGCAGCCTTGACATACTCCTTTCCCTATTTGGAACCAGTCTGTTGTTCCATGTCCAGTTCTAACTGTTGCTTCCTGATCTGCATGCAGATTTCTCAGGAGGCAGGTAAGGTGGTCCGGTATTCCCATCTCTTTAAGTATTTTCCACAATTTGTTGTGATCCACACAGTCCAAGGCTTTGGCATAATCAATAAAGCAGAAATAGATTTTTTTTCTGGAACTCTCTTGTTTTTTTGATGATCTAGCGGGTGTTGGCAATTTGATCTCTGGTTCCTCTGCCTTTTCTAAATCCAGCATGAACACCTGGAAGTTCACAGCTCATGTATTGTTGAAGCCTGTCTTCAAGAATTTTGAACATTACTTTGCTAGCATGCGAGATGAGTGCAATTGTGTGGTAGTTTGAGTATTCTTTGCNCTGCCTTTTCTAAATCCAGCATGAACACCTGGAAGTTCACAGCTCATGTATTGTTGAAGCCTGTCTTCAAGAATTTTGAACATTACTTTGCTAGCATGCGAGATGAGTGCAATTGTGTGGTAGTTTGAGTATTCTTTGCCGTTGCCTTTCTTTGGGATTGGAATGAAAACTGACCTTTTCCAGCCCTGTGGCCACTGCTGAGTTTTTCAAATTTGCTGGCATATTGAGTGCAGCACTTTCACAGCATCATCTTTCAGGATTTGAAATAGCTCAACTGGAATGCCATTACCTCCACTAGCTTGGGTCATAGTGATGTTTCATAGGGCCTGCTTGACTTCATGTTCCAGGATGCTTGGCTCTAGGTGAGTGATCACATCATTGTGATTATCTGGGTCATGAAGATCTTTTTTGTATAGTTCTTCTGCATATTCTTGCCACCTCTGCTTAATATCTTCTGCTTCTGTTAGGTCCATACCATTACTGTCCTATATTGGTATCTCTAATTTTCTTGAAGAGGTATCTAGTCTCCTCCATTCTGTTTTCCTCTATTTCTTTGCATTGACCACTGAGTAAGGCTTTCTTATCTTTCCTTGCAACTCTTTGGAACTCTGCATTCAAATGGGTATATCTTTCCTTTTCTCCTTTGCTTTTCACTTCTCTTCTTNCATGAAGATCTTTTTTGTATAGTTCTTCTGCATATTCTTGCCACCTCTGCTTAATATCTTCTGCTTCTGTTAGGTCCATACCATTACTGTCCTATATTGGTATCTCTAATTTTCTTGAAGAGGTATCTAGTCTCCTCCATTCTGTTTTCCTCTATTTCTTTGCATTGACCACTGAGTAAGGCTTTCTTATCTTTCCTTGCAACTCTTTGGAACTCTGCATTCAAATGGGTATATCTTTCCTTTTCTCCTTTGCTTTTCACTTCTCTTCTTTTCAACAGCTATTTGTAAGGCCTCCTCAGACAACCATTTTGCCTTTTTGCATTTCTTTTTCTTGGGGATGGTCTTGATCACTGCCTCCTGTACAATGTGATGAACCTCCATCCATAGTTCTTCAAGGACTCTGATTATCAGATCTAATCCCTTGAATCTATTTCTCACTTCCACTGTATAATCATAAGGGATTTGATTTAGGTCATACCTGAATGGTCTAATGGTTTTCCCCACCTTCTTTGATTTATATCTGAATTTGGCAATAAGGAGTTCATGATCTGAGCCATAGTCAGCTCCCAGTCTTGTTTTTGCTGACTGTATAGACCTTCTCCATCTTTGGCTCCAAAGAATATAATCAGTCTGATTTTGGTTTTGACCATCTGGTGATGTCCATGTGTAGAACCTTCTCTTGTGTTGTGTATACTTCCTAGTGAAAAATTAGCACTTAGCCTCTATCCCACCATCTGTTTTCTAAGGAACTTAGGCTAAGACAGAATGAAAATTTAGAGAAGTGAGCCCAATTTGACCCTAATGTCTCACTTTAGCCATTTGTCTGTTTATGAGTAGAAGCCAGGAGGCTGAGAAGCTGAGCAGAGTTTCCAACATTCTTACAGTGCTTGTGGTCAAAAATGAAGACTTCAGGCTGACCAAGGAGAGACTCAGACAAACACACCAGTTTTAACTTACAACTCTACAAGGGCTAGACAGTAAATCAACGAAATCCTTGATTTAATGAAACTTAATCTTCCTTTAGCTAACTGCTAAACTGCCAAGCAAAAATGAATGCTCTCTTTAAGGTATTATCTAGAATTTTTAAATATCTCTACAATTTATTGTATATAAAATTATCATATATATTGTTTAGCTGCCAACCAGGAACTACCAGGTATACCTGATAGAGAGGTGAGAGTACCTATATGTGATCTTTAAGATAATGTATTAATATGTTCCAGAAATAAGATGACAAAATGGAAAATCTCAGTCTAAAACTAAAAAGTCAAAAATTCTTCAGATGGAAATTATAGAACTGAAAAAAATAACTAAAATTAAAAGGCAATAGTAGTAGATTAGGAGCAATTTATGAGAGAGGGAGAGAGAAAGAGAAGGAGGTAGGGAGAAGGGTTGGTGAGCATATGAAGCAACTAGAACTCATACAGTAGGAATATAAAATGATATAATCAATTTGGAAAACAGTTTGATAGTTATTTATTAAATACCATTTCACTTAGCAATTTCACTCTGACCAAGAGGAATGAAAACATATGTGCATAGAAAGACATATATGAGTATGTATTTACAAATATGTATATACATTTTACTCAAAATTGCCCCAAGCCAGGGAAATCCAAGTGCCAGCAACAGGTGAATGGATTAAAGATGTGGTATTGATACAGAAGAATTACTAAAACAAAATAAAATTAACAGTAAAACAGACAACCCAATTTTAAAAATGCTCGATAAAACTTTTAAACAAGGCCTTCACAAAAGAATATATCCAAGTAAGTAGCAAACTCATGAAAAAGCTTTTCAACCTCATTAGTTATCAGGGGCGTCTAAATCAAACCACAGTGAGATAACCTATCCCCAAAAGAAAGTCGACATCAAAAAAGAAAAGACTGTCAATACCAGTTGCAGAGATAAAAAAACAGGAACTCTCATACTCCTTGTGAGAGAGAAAATTGGCACAGGCACTTGAGAAAATTGCTTGGCAGTATACATGAAAGTTGTTCGCTTACATACCATATGACACAGCAATTTGGCCACCTGATGCGAAGAGTTGACTCATTGGAAAAGACTCTGATGCTGGGAGGGATTGGGGGCAGGAGGAGAAGGGGATGACAGAGGATGAGATGGCTGGATGGCATCACTGACTCGGTGCATGTGAGTCTGGGTGAACTCCGGGAGTTGGTGATGGACCGGGAGGCCTGGCGTGCTGAGATTCATGGGGTCGCAAAGAGTCGGACACGACAGAGCAACTGAACTGAACTGAACTGAACTGAACAGAAATGCATACGCATGAGTGAAAATTGTCACAGCACTACTCATAATGGTCCTAATCTGGAAACAACACAAATGCTCACTCACATAAGAATGGATATACATAGTATGGTGTATTCAAACAATGGAAGAATTCTTCAACAATGATCACGAATAAATTCCTGTTTAATGCAAAATATGAATGAATTTCATCAACACAGTAAGTTAAAGAAGCCAGATACAAACTGATACGTACTGCATGATTCAGTATGTGTTAAGTTTAAAAATCATCCAAGCTTAATAATCATATTAATCAACAGGCATAAAGTGTCAGTTAAATAAGATGAATAAGCTCTAGAGATCTGCTGTACAACATGACCTGTAGTCAACAACAATGTATACTTAAAGTTTAAGAGGATATATCTCATGTGGTATCCTTATCACACAAAAAAATTTTAAAAGAAAAATACAACTCCCCAAACTAAATGATGGTGTTAGAAGTCAGGATAGTGGTTACATAAGTCGGGGAGATAAAGGGGGTAACAAACTGGGAGAAAAGGAGGGGCTTCCTTGACTTGGTTATGTTCTATTTCTTGACCTCACGGTAACTATAGAGGTGTATTCTTGCTGTGATAATTCGTGAAACTCTATGCTTTTGGGGTACTGTTCTGTATGTTACATACTAATAAAGTTTATTCAAAATTAAAGGGGATCAGGGTTTCCTGGTGGTCTAGTGGTTACAATTCTACCTGTCAGTGCAGGGGAAGCATGCTCTAGAGCCTGTGAGTTGCAGCTGCTGAAGCCCGTGCACCTAGATCCTGTGCTCGGCAACAGGAGAAGCCCCTGCAACAAGAAGCCCGTGCGCCACAACAAGAGAAAGCCCAAAAGCAGCAGTGAAGACCCTGCACAGCCAAAAATAAATACATCTTTTAAAAAATAAAATAAAAGAGATCAAAAGAAGCCAAGTGTGGTTATAATGGAAAATAAAATGAGCATTTATTGAAGGATTTGTGCTGTTGAATATATAGTCATTTTCTTCCTCACTATAACTTGTTGGAAAATATACTTATTGTATCTTTATTTTACAGGTGAAAATACCAAGCCTAAGAGGAAGTAGGCAAATTGTCCAAGTTCTTACAGCATGTTTTTCTGTCTCTAAAACTTTTGGTTTTGCACAGTATTTATCTTCTCTTGTAGTTTCTTTCCACATTCACAAATTGCCTTGTCTGACAATATCTCATTTAAATAATCTAGATGGTTGAATCTAATCATGTAAATTAAATTCCAAAGAATAATAATCTATCACATATAAATATATAAATCTGTTTTGCTTTGCAGATAATCTCTTGCGAATACAACTTCTCAAGGTAACAGATAATTTAATCGAATTTCTCAACAATAAGCCTAAGAATACTTGCTAAAGCCCTTCCAGTTAAATGCAGCCGAAGTGGGAGAGTAACCAACACTGATATATTCCACTCATTCAAAATGAAAGAAATGTAACTTTTTTTCCCTAAATCAAATCAATCTGTCTCCCCATACACTTCCATCCAGCTTAGAAGACAATCTAGTTTTTATCTGGCAGAAAACCTAATTTTATTCATGGAGTGGGTGGTAAAACCCTTTTCCTATCTCACAAATCTATAAGGAATTCTGGGGCTTATTGAAAATTTGAGATGGAACCTTGATCTTGACTCTGATTGTCACAGTCAAAACTGTTTACTGTTCAAGTTAAATAGTGTATTCCATCCGCAACTACACTGTCAGGAGCCTTGCTGTCATGCAGTCAGGCAGTGTGAGAAGTGGGCGCCCCACCAGAGTCAGTCTTTCCCACCACCCCTGTCCCTCAAGTCTAGGCCTCTCCACTCTGTTTCCATCTTGGAACCCTGATCTTTTCAGACAACTGACCTCGGAGACTCTGCTCCAGGTTTTTGAAAACAAAGCCTTTTAAACTTCTTTCCTGGCAAAAGTGAAGCTCAGGCTCTCATAATATAAAACCTTGCCTACCCTCTTTACAGTAAGAAGCAACCTTTCTGAGCCCACATGTAAGAACACACACATATACACAGAATTACAGGAACGCTGTTGAAAGAACATGAGAGATCTATAACCAAAATATTTTGGGCAGCACTTTGGGCACATCTCAAAAATATTTGGATCACAGTTTAAGCAGGTTTGTATCTGCATAGGTACAGAATATTCTTGCAAATAGGTTGGTGAGGCTGCTGCCAACATAGCAGAACTTTCAGTTAATTTTACAGTCAAAGGCAGATGTGACTGGGTTATTCCTCCGATAAGACCATCCTTTGGAATTTCCCAAAAGCTACAGTTGGGAGTAAAGCAGAGCCACATATCTGGATGAGTGGATGGCCCTTTGGGGGCAAGTTATGAGTGCAGGGGGAAGATTAGTGCTGGAGGTGTTGTAGCTACTGAACAGTTCCATGGATATGCATGCACACACATGCAAAACAGGGTGGCTAGTCTCCCCTCCTTTCTGGAATGGCACATAGCCTGAGTATTGGTGCAAAGGAGCACCCCAGGAAATGGGAGGGGTGCTGAAAAATTCCTTAGGAACAACTCACATCCTTAATTGGTTTACTCATGGTTGGTCAATCTGAGAAACAAGACTTGTTTGTGGTTATTTGGATCTATACTAACATAAAAGGAGTAATAATGGTAGTAATTACACCCATGAGTGAACCTCACCAGCATTCCAGCTACTGTGTTGTTTTGTATCCATCATGTCAGTTACCACCCTGAAAGAAAATGCCATTATCCGCCTTCTGCAGATGAAGTAGGGCAAGTGAGGCCAAGATTAGATGATAAACAGCAGGACTGTTTATAAACAGAAAGTCTAAATTCAAAGCCTAATGTGTTTACCACATTTATTCCTGAGAATAAAGCCTCATATCAGTGGAGAATGCACTAGAGACTGGGTCCCTGTGTTTGACAGTAGACAAGATGGATTTAAACTTGCAAGGACCGGACTACACAAACCTTACGTAAGCTGAAAAATAAAGAGGTAATTACTATCAGCAATGTTTTTGTTTTCTTTTTTTTAAGAAAGTCTTATTGGATTGCCTGGACATCTATTTAGATATTAAGTGGAAACTATGTTCATTGCCTGGGTATGAGTGAAGTCGCTCAGTCGTGTCCAACTCTTTAAGACCCCCTGAACTGTAGCCCACCAAGCTCCTCGTCCTTGGGATTCTCCAGGCAAGAATACTGGAGTGGCTTGCCATATCCTTCTCCAGGGGAACTTTCCGACCCAGGGATCGAACCCAGGTCTCCTGCATTGCAGGCAGACACTTTAACCTCTGAGCCACCAGGGAAGCTTGCCTGGGTATAGCACCAACAAGTTTTCAGAAGATCTTAAACAAATAGATCTTAAATTAAAATGTGACTCCTCTTTCTTTGTCCCAGACAATTAGATTTACTGATCTCACCTTGTAAAAAAAAGAAAGGGAAAGGTTAATAATTCTAAAAAATAAGCACTCTATAAATATATTTAAAACCTTTGAATGGTAAACTTTAAACAGATTACTCTAGTGGTATATTTACTATATTGAGTTGGCCAAAAATTTTGTTCGAGTGTTTCCACAAGATGTTACGGAAAAATCCCTGAATAAACTGTTTGGCCAACCCAGCATCTCTCTAAACCATTTAATATAAAAGTATCCTTTCATACTGGAGAGTTATTTATGTCTTTGTACCACTTCTTCTGTCACATGTATGCATACTTTAATTTCACCTAATCATAGTTACTTTATTTGCACTTAAAACAGCTTTGCACTCACTTTTCTGCAGCTGTCTATTTGTATTGTTTATGGTTGCACAGATTCCCTCGTTGTTCAGTTAGCCATTGTGTAGCTGCTGCACGAGTAACTTGTTTTTAGCACTCTGCTTTTGTAAATACTGTTTTACAAAGGTATGCAAAGATAACTTTTATTCTTTCATATATATTCCCAATAGTGGGATTACAGGTCAAAAGCCCTGACTCTTTTAGGGTTCTTGTTATGTTTCTAGAAATACTATATCAATTTTAACGCTACTAACAACTTGGTTTTCATGCACATCTTATTGTTCTTTCTAGCCTCTTCCTTTATTTAAGTATTTGATTGGTTAACATCATAATGTATTCTTTAATTTTGGAAAAGCTCAAATAGTATACTTTCTCAACTACATTCGAAGAGGATTCTGCAAGTAAGAAAAAAAAAATTGGGAGGGTGGGGATGGTTGTGCTGCATGGCCTCCAGGATTTTAGTTCCCTGACCAGGGATCAAACCCAGTCCCTGGGCAGTGGAAGTGCCGAGTCCTGGCTACTGGACTGCAAGTGAATTCCTGCAAGTAAATATTTTAAAGATGAAGCAATGCTAACTCTCAGTTAAACCAAATGAAACATATTTTTAATATTTTTTCTAAAATTGAAAAAATAATAAAAATAATAAATTGCTTCCCTAGCTTTTCTTTCATCCTTTCTTCCCTTTGTGTAGTACAATTCTCTCTTCCCTTATTGTAAAGCTACTTGTTGATTCTCCAAGCAATTGTGACAATATTGAAGACTTTCAAATTATGCACATCCACTTCCTAAATGAGGTCAAAAATTTTGTAGAATGTTGGTGCAAATGTGGGACTTCCCTAGTAATGTGCAGTGGATAAGAAACCACCTGCCAATGCAGGGGACACAGGTTTGATCCCTGGTCCAAAGAGTCCACATGCTGCAGAGAAACTAAGCCTGTGCACTGAAAATGCTGAGCCCAAGGCCTAGGGCCCAATAACCGGAACTACTGAGTCTGTGGGCTTCCTCTGTGGCTCAGCTGGTATCGAATCCGCCTGCAATGCGGGAGACCTGGGTTCCATCTCTGGGTTGGAAAAATCCTCTGGAGAAGGGAAAGGCCACCCACTCCAGTGTTCTGGCATGGAAATTTCCATTGACTGTATAGTCCATGGAGTCGCAAAGAGTCAGTAATAACTGAGTAACCCCAACTACAACTGAGTGACTTTCACTGAGCCTGTGGGCCCGAACTCCTGAAGTCTGTGTGCCTAAAGCCTATGCTCCACAACAGAAGCCACAGGAATGAGAAGCCCACACTCTACAATGAAGTTTAGTCCCTGCTTGCTGCACCTAAAGAAAGCCTGTGCAAAGCAGTATAGACCCAGTACAGCCAAAAAAATTTTTTTAGAAATGTCCAACTGTGTTTGTTATTTAGCTATTACTTTTATTCTCTGTATTTCAATAAGAATTAGCTGTAAAAGTAAATTTGGCTTGAAACTCAACATTCAAAAACTCAGATCATGGCATTTCATCCCATCACTTCATGGCAAATAGATGGGGAAAAAGTGGAAGCAGGAACAGACTTTATTTTCTTGGGCTCCAAAGTCACTGTGGACAGTGACTGCAGCCATGAAATTAGAAGGTGCTTGCTCCTTGGAAGCAAGGAAGCTATGACAAACCTAGACAGAGTATTAAAAAGGAGACACATCACTTTGCTAAAAAAGGTCCATATAGTCAGAGCTATAGCTTTTCCACTAGCCATGTATGGATGTGAGAGTTGGACCATAAAGAAGGCAGAGCACTGAAGAATTGATGCTTTTGAATCGTGATGCTGGAGAAGACTCGAGAGTCCCTTGGATAGCAAGGAGATCAAACCAGTAAATTCTAAATCAACCCTGAATATTCACTGGAAGGACTGATGCTGAAGTTTCAAAACTTTGGCCACTTGATTTGAAGAGCCGATTCATTGGAAGAAACCCTGACGATGGGAAAGATTGAAGGAAAAAAGAGAAGGGGGTGGCAGAAGATGAGATAGTTAACAGTATCACTGACTCAATGGATGAGAATTTGAGCAAACTCTGGAAGATAGTGGAGAACAGAGGAGCCTGGCATGCTGCAGTCCATGGGGTTGAAAAGAGTCAGACATGACTTAGCGACTGAACAACAAAAAAGAAAAAAAAAAAGAAGAGGAAATTAATGTGACTTTTGCATTAGGCACTGAGGAGTTTAAGATTCCAGAGTAATTATGGCAATCATATTATGAGAAAATTGAAAGCAAAACAGTATCACATTGTTATCCTGATTTTTCCAAAATACCTAGTAGTTAACAGGCACTTCTTAAATTAGATTGAATTTTCAGTTTTGAGCAAATTTCCATGACTCTAGTTGATAGGAAGAAATTTCAGATATGTCATGAAGACTGATTTTATCTATGAATAGATAAAATCTATAAACAGACAAAATAGACTGATTTTATCTATGAAGAATAAGCATTTGTCCTTATCCAACAATATATTAGTTATTGAGAAGTTACTCACTTCCCTTGTATTTACTATAGTTTTTAGAGATATAGCTGATTGCCAGTAATTACATGGGATGAACCTGAAATTTCAGAAGTCAGGTGACTTGCCTGACAGCACAGAGTGAGCAGCAGAATTAGGATCAAGGTCTTTTTCTCCAAATCTTAGATTCTCATCATCATACCCAAGCTGGGGTATTATTAACAAGTTCAAAATTTTGGAGGAAGTATATGTATGGGCACCTTTAAAGAGAATATCTTGTTTAGAGGCAAAAGAAGACAAATTTTAGAAGAGCCAGTCCTGAACTACAGATTTCTACTTTTCTTTTACCCCTTCAAGTCAGAGCTGCAGGTTACTGGCAAGGGCCTGAGAGCAATAAGGGGTAGGCAGATAGGCAGCTAATGGCAAAAAGCAGAGGGAAATTATTTTCTTTTGCTCCAGGGCTAATTTGAAAAAACATAGCCATGCGATAGGACATCTTGCTTTACTTTATATCTACTAGATTTTTAAGTCAGTGAAGTACTGTAGAGATATGTTAAGATTGGTCTTTTTTTCTTGAAACTGTAAATTTTAAAATAAGTTAGAGAAATAGGGATTTCTCTGGTGATCCAGTGGCTAAGACTCTCTGCTCTCAATGCAGGGTGCCTGGGTTCAATCCCTAGTCAGGGAACTAGATCCCACATGCNCACAGACACACACACACATGTACACACAATACCATACGCATGCAACACATATACACAAATACACACATAGACACACACACATAAATATATATATATATATATATATATATATATATCCTCTTGCAAACTGTGGGACTTTTCAGTTTTCCTAATCAAAGAAGCCAAAGAAAATCTTTTAAAAATATATAGCTGATACCAGATATACCACATATATATAATTTTTTGTTGCTTTTCAGTTTCTAAGTCATGTCTGACTCTCTGTGACCCCATGGTCTGCAACACAGGCCCCTCTGTCCTTCCCTATTTCCTAGAGTTTGCTTAAATTCATGTCCATTGAGTTGGTGATGCTATCTAACCATCTCTTCCTTGGCTGCCCCTTCTCCTCTTGCCCTCAATCTTCCCCAGCATCAGGGTCTTTTCCAATGATTCCTCTCTTCGCATCAGGTGGCCAAAGTATTGGAGCATATATATCTGATATCAAATATATCTGCAGACTGGAGATGCATGGCAGCTGGTGGTGTGATTCAGTCTGTCCAAAGTCCAACTCTCCTGAGTTCCAGGAGAACTGATGGTAGTCTTTCTGAGGGCAATAGACCAGTGTTCAGCTCAAGCTGTCAGGCAAAAAGGGTGAATTCTCCCTTCTTCTGCCTTTTATGTTATTCAGGCCTTCAAGGCCTTCAGTAAATTGGATGAGGAACGCAATCTGCTTTACTGAGTCCACCAATTCAAATGCTAATGTAATCCTGAAACATCCTCACAGACAAACTCAGAGAAAAAAATGTTAGCTAAATATCTGGGCCCTGTATGACTCCATCAAGCTGATACACAAAGTTAACCATAAGTCCAACCCTTATTAACTTGGCACCCATACCATCTCCTTCAACCATGCTTAATCTCAAAANTGCAGAAGGCAGCTTTTATGTTATTCAGGCCTTCAGTAAATTAGATGAGGAACGCAATCTGCTTTACTGAGACCACCGATTCAAATGCTAATGTAATCCTGAAACATCCTCACAGACAAACTCAGAGAAAAAAAATGTTAGCTAAATATCTGGGCCCTGTATGACTCCATCAAGCTGACACACAAAATTAACCATAAGTCCAACCCTTATTAACTTGGCACCCATACCATCTCCTTCAACCATGCTTAATCTCAAAATAAAGACAATGACAAGGTCATTATTCTGCCTAACATGATACAACTATTCTGTATATAATTAAAAACATGCTTGGTACTTCCCTGGAGGTCTGGCAGAAAAGACTCCACACTTTCATTGCAGGGGGTGAGGGCTTGATCCCTGCTTGGGGAACAAAGATCCCACATTTCTCATGGTGTAGCCAAGGGGGGGAAAAAAAAGCACCAACCCTTTCCCCAGAAGAGAAGATAAAGTCCTTGAGTGATGCTTACTCTTTTCCTTAAAATCCTATAGCTTAAATACTATTATGTCAGATTAATATTTATATATAATCAATAAAAAGTGACCATAATATAAAGTCAATACATCTATGTTACCTGGTAAGGGAATAAAAGAGGAAAGAAAACAAAGATACACAGTTGACCCTTGAACAACTGGCAGGTTAAGGGCATTGACCCTCCTTGCAGTTGAAAATCTGTCTGTAGCTTATAGTTGACTCTCCATATCCACAGTCCCCCATATCTTCAGTTCTGCATCAGTGGATTCAGCCAACCATGGATCATATAGTTCTGTAGGATTTACTACTGAAAAAAAACTCACGTGTGTGGGGACCCATACAGTTCAAACCCGAGTTGTTCAAGGGTCAATTGTTTATATATCAACATATATATACAAATCTATTCATAATAAAATTGGAAGAAATGGTCCTTATTAATATTCATTAATAATAAGGAGTAAATGCTCACAGTCAGTATAGTCCTCATTTCTGACTGGTCATGTGATTGTAGCTGGTATTTATAACTACCTTCTTTTACTACCCACTATGTATTCTTTTGCCTTCAGCAAGCACCTCAGTTAGTTATAGTTAGTCATAGTTCCTTGTTTGGTGGGTGACCCAAACCTTCATTCCTGAAGGGTAGAGGCTCTTAGTAATCCTGCCTGGACTGGGTTGTTGTAGTTGTCCATTTCCTTGTTTTTGGAATAGAGGACATCATAATTTATTCCAATTTTCAATACTTCTTATTGTGGCCAATATTTTTTTTCCAGTTATATTGATATATAATCAAAATAGAACTATATAATTTTAGGGTTTTTGGCAAAATGTTTTGATTTAAAATACATCATGAAATTATTATCCAAAAATTTAGTGACCATCCATCATTTCACACAGACACAAAATTGAAGAAATAATAAAAAATAATTCATTTGATGAAAATTTTGGGGATTTACTCTCACCATACAGCCATGTTTATTATAGCTACCACATTGTATGCTATATCCCTAGTATTTATTTATCTTGTAACTGGAAATTTGTATCTTTTGACTGCATTTACCCAATTTCTCCTCCCTGCATGCCCCTCCCACCTCCTATAACCACAAATTTGATCTCTTTTTCTATGAGTGTGATTGTACTCAATTTTGAAGTATAATTACCTACACTACCTTGATTCCTGTTACATAACATGTTATTCAGTCCTTTTTTTTTTTTCCCCATACATTTCAAAATGCTCATCATGGTAAGTCTGTTTATGATATATCACCATACAAAGATATTACATAATTATTGACTATCTTCCCTACACTATATACTTTATACTTGTGACTCACTTGTTTTATAACTGGAAGTATGTCCCTCATAATCTCTCTCATCTATTTTTTTCTTCCCCCTACCTCCCTCTACTCTGGCAACCACCTTTTGGTCCCTGTATCTATAACTGTTTCTGGTTTTTTAGTGTTTGTACATTTTCATTTGTTTTGTTTTTTGGATTCCACATATAAGTGAAATCATGCAGTATTTGTCTTTCTGTAACTTACTTCACATAGCATAATACCCCTTAGAATGTCGTCCCAAATGTAAGATTTCATTCTTTAAAAAAAAAAAAATTCTAGTACATGTATCACTTTTATCCTTTTAGTGTTCTGTGACATCTGCCTTTATCATCTGCTGGAAGCTAATCCTTCCAGCTGACCACAAGTATCATAAGATTTTATGGAGTGCCTACAGAATAAAAACTTCAATTCATCTATACTTTGTGAAGGGATAAGTATAGTGAATAAGTAGCATTGAATCCCAGGCTGATACATATACACTCCGAGTAAATCAATAGCTCCAAATGTTACATATACTCTTGATACTTGTTACTCCACTAAAAGGAAATAAAATTCATTTGCTGGATTCTAATTTTTAAATTTATTTTTATTTATTTATTTGGCTGCACCAAGCTTAGTTGTGGCATATGAACTCTTAGTTGTGGCATGTGAGATCTAGTTCCCTGACCAGGGATTGAACCCAAGACCCCTGCATCGGGAGCATAGTCCTAGTTGCTAGACCACCAGGGAAGTCCCCATTTGCTGGATTCTTAATTTGGCTCCCAGATTGCTACATTATAGATCCTCACAGTATTTTAAAACAAAACAAAACCCAAATATTCAGTTCAACTTAGCACCTTATTTAGGTGTTGTCCCTCTGGGTCTAAGTGGAGGAGAAGACAAAAGTAGCAATCTAGGAAGACTTGCTGGGTGGGACACGTGATCTGGACATCTCCTCCCTGTCCCTGAAACTCTGGGAACATCCCTGAACACCGCAGGGAATGACACAGCCAGTTCTGCTTCCTGCTGTGGCTGTGAGGCCGTCTTCATTATTGTCCCTTTCTTTCCTTATGGACCTCTCCTGCTGCTCATTTTCCGGGGAGATACTTACACAAGGGATCTTAAGTCCTATGTGTTAGTTTCCTGAATGTCTTACTTAGCTCTCTCCAGGAGGGGACACATTACTCTTAAGTGAGAGACTACATGAACTGTCAGAGTCAGGCACTGCAGCTGAGTCTCAGCTTAGTCTTTATCAAAATTCCCACGCACAGAGCACGGAGCACTGGACCAGCTGCAAAGGAAAGTGTGGCCTGTCTTTTAGACATGGGAGCAATAACCCAGAAGAAAAACAACACCAACCCATGTGTGTGTGTGTGTGTGTGTGTGTGTGTGTGTGTGTGTGCATGCTAAGTTGGTTCGGTCGTGTCTGACTCTGCAGCCCTGTGAACTGTAGCCCGCCAGGCTCCTCTGTCCATGGGATTCTCCAGGCAAGAATACTGGAGTGGGTTGCCATGCCCTCCTCCAGGGGATCTTCCCAACCCAGGGGTCGAACCCACATCTCTTATGTCTACCTGCATTGGCAGATGGATTCTTTACCACTGAGCCACCGGGGAAGCCCCCACCAATTGATAACAACTATTAAATGAATTATTATCTGTGAAATACTGAGAACAGTACCTGCCACAGAGTAAGTATTTGATAAAAGTAGAACAAATTAATTTAGAGGCAATAAGTAGGGGTGTTATGGTGTCAATTGCAAAGACGCTTTATGGATGTTTTGGTGGGTTGGATGATGTCCCCCTAAATTCATATCTACCCAGAAACTCAAAATGGGATCTTATTTGCAATAAGAGTCTTTTCAGATATAATTAAAATAAGGATCAAAATGAAATCATGCTGAGTGAGGGTGAGCCCTAAATCCAATGCAAATGTCCTTATAGGAGACAGGAGAGGGGAAATGCAAGGAGAAGGCAATGTGAAGATAGAGGTTGCAGTGATGCTTCCACAAGCCAAGGAAGGCCAAGGGTTGCCAGCAGCCACCAGAAGCTAGGAGACAGCCATGAAACATTTTCTCCCTTAGAGTCTCAAGGAGGAACCAACCATACTAACACCTTGATTTCGGACCTTGGCCTACAGCACTGTGGGAGAATGAATTTCTGTTCTTATAAGCCACCTAGTTTGTTGTGGTGGCTCCAAAGAGCTAACCCAGATTTCTGCTGTAAGTCTACACAGATTCTGTATTTGTCAGGCCATGGAAGAATACAAGCAATCATTGTTCTGGAACGGGCTGAAAGAGTGTGTCTGTCTAAAAACATTCTTGTGACCTTAATCCAAACAGACTTGTACATGCAAAAGATACCAATGCAGTGAACACATTATACCAGTCTAATTATAGATATATTTGGGTCTTTTCTGCCAACCCATACACATCTCTGAAAACTAATTTCAGAACTAGTGAACTCTGGCAGCTAGCATATGAGCTTGTTTTACTCCTAAAGCCACTGTCTGTGTCCCCAGGGGCAAGGGACCCCGACTCCTAAGGTTAATTGAAGTCTATCTCACAGTACTTTGGAACTGAAATTCAAAGCTAGTGGTCAGTTTTTGCTGGTTGCTTAAATGAAGGACATACCAAGTTGCAGACTCAGTTGACTATGAGCTAAGAACGTAGAGAAACTGGAAAAAGGAAAAGAAAGACGCAGGTGCACGTATAGCGACAGGACAAAACACGATATAGCTCTAGAGAACAAGGAACCAAGAGATTACCTGCTTTTGTTTCTAATTCAGATCACTTAGGATCCTCATAACAGAGTCACTACCATGGGGCAAGGCTTCCCTGATGACTCAACGGGTGAAGAATCCGCCTGTGATGCAGGAAACACAGGAGACTTGGGTACAATCACTGTGTCGGGAAGATCTTCTAGAGGAGGAAAATGGCAACCCCACTCCAGCATTCTTGCCTGAAAAATCCATGGAGAGAAGAGCCTGGTGAGCTGCAGTCCAAAGGGTCACAAAGAGTTGGACATAACTGAGCAGGCAAGGACCACTGGCTTAAGAGTAACTCACCAGACTGACTTGCTGATTACTTAGCCTCTCAGTTTCTTCACTGTAGTTGGGACTTATATCAGTACTTCCTGTAGAGAGTGTTCCTTGCATTAACTCTAAAGAAACATTTAGGATGATTAAGGTAATCAAGTGCACCAATGTGAAGCATTTAGAAGTATAACATCACATGCCCTCGGGAAATATTGACTTTTATTGTCATCACCCCAACTCCAGACGGTAGTTTTTAAGATGTGTCATGCTTCTACATCATTTTATGCTTATTAGTAAGTAACACATTTAAGCTGCTTTTCTATGTATGTTTATAATTTCAGCTTCACAATAGGTCAGCTTACCACAAACAAAAGCAAAATTTAGTCACAGTACAGGAAGGTCATTTTTCCCATTCCAGACAATATTTTAAGACAATACACATCCTAAAACACAAAGTAAATAGTAAAAATATATATAGTTTTCTGGGTATATTTATTGTGGGTATATTTGCTCCCAACTAGATGTTCTTTTTCTATGTGCATAATTGATCATCTTTTTTTTTTTCTTTCAACGTGTAAGGAAAGTCATAGTGCCTACTGTAGTTTAATGAGAAATATAGTGAAAAGAAAAGAGAAAACTTTATTGTAAAAGCTCATTATCCTGGAAGGTAAACACCAGTTGGAGCTTGTTAGCTTGGAGGAAATCAGAATTCCTGTTTGAGAGACAGCTGCACATTTGTTCAGTAAAATGCGTGAGCAGATTTTGGCCCTCTGGGTCAGATTCAGACAAAGAAGAGTTTAGGGCTTTCGTATTAAAGAAGGAATAATTTTTAGATTCTTCATTGGTCCATGATGGAGATCCAAATGCTGAGACATTGGAGAAAGCCTAGAACAGAGAGGTGTGGACCCACAATATTCTGGCTGATTCTGAAAAGAAGATGGCTAGAGATGTCAGGATGGCTGAGAGGCTTTGGGGCAGTGAAATAGCTAGTATTCTATTTACGTGTTGCCTTTTCTGTGCTTTTGTAATTTTCATTTATTACTTCTAACTCCTCAGGAAAATCTACAATGCACTCATTTGCAGGCATAAGATGAAGCCAGTGGGAACTCAATCATCATGGCAGCTGCATGGGCTACACACAGGGAGCCCACTTGAGAAGATGTTAAGTGAAACCCTTTTGATATAGTGTGAAAGTCAGGGACATCAAGGACAAAATGGTTTGGAGGCCATTTTTGGAAACCCTTCTGTCCTAAAGAAAAACTAGGCGGAAAAGTGAAAGTGAAGTTGCTCAGTCATGTCCAACTCTTTGTGACCCCATGGACTGTAGCCTACCAGGCTTCTCTGTCCATGGAATTTTCCAGGCAAGAATAATGGAGTGGGTTGCCATTTCCTTCTCCAAGAGATCTTCCCGACCCAGGGATTGAACCCAGGTCCCCCGCATTGTAGACAGACGCTTTACCATCTGAGCCACCAGGGAAGTCCATCAGGCAGAAAAGAGCACTCTTGAAATAGTCTAGTAATTCACTGGTGGCAATCTGCACTGTGCTCTACTCAAGGAAACAGGAAACCAGACATCCTTGGGCCCAGTGATAACTAGCAACTTGAAAAGGGCTACATGACAGTTCTCCAAACTCTGCCCTCTTTGAGACTTCCCTGACGGTCTAGCAGTTAGGAATACCTCGGCCAATGCAGGGGACATGGGTTCCATCCCTGGCCAGGGAGGACCCTACTTGCCTGGGAGCAACTAAGCCAAGGCCCCACAACTACTAAGCCTGCGCACTGGAGCCTGTCTCCTCAACAAAGAAGCTACCACACCACAAGGAAGAGAAGCCCCCATTCGTGGCAACTAGGGAAAGCCACATAGCACCGAAGACCCAGCACAGTTATAAATAAATTAATTAATAAAAATTAAAAAGACCTCTGACCTCTCTGTAAAGCCTGACAAGGTGAACATTAATGTAATGATGATTACAGAGAGCTCGTGAAGGAAAGATGGACACCTGGGCAAGAAATTCAGGGTGCCAATATCAGCACCTAGAGATTGTGGTGAATTGACCTCCCCCTGTTCTGAATCAAATATTAAAGAAATAAAACTGCCCTTCAAAAGCAATTTTAAAAAGTTATTTTTGAAAAGTATACAGTATAGTGAAGTAAACCCCCAAGGATCCCATTACCCAGTTTCAATACTAACCAATCTTTCTTCATTTTTACCCCATTCTCTTTCCTCCCTTTAAAATTTCATCATTTCATTTATACACATATTCTAATTTATATTTCTAGAATGTAAATGTAAAGATTCTTATTTTATACATAACCATAATATAATGATCACACCAAAAATAACTGATAATGGTTTCTTAATATCAAATATTATCAATGTTCAGATTTTATTGGTTGTCTCATAAAGTTTTTGGAGAAGGAAATGGCAACCCACTCCAGTGTTCTTGCCTGGAGAATCACAGGGACGGGGGGACCCCGGTGGGCTGCCATCTCTGGGGTCGCACAGAGTCGGACGCGACTGAAGTGACTTAGCAGTAGCAGCATGATCATTGCTTAGTTATTTTTAAAGACTGGCAAAAGGGTAAATTTCACACTGTATTATTTTCTAGAATGAAAAACTTTCCCTTATTAAAATTTGGTTATTCTAAGGTAGTTCGGAGAAGGCAATGGCAACCCACTCCAGTACTCTTGCCTAGAAAATCCCATGAACTGAGGAGCCTGGTGGGCTGTAGTCCATGGGGTTGCTAAGAGTCAGACATGACTGTGCGACTTCACTTTCACTTTTCACTTTCCTGCATTGGAGAAGGCAATGACAACCCACTCCAGTGTTCTTGCNATTTGCCAATAAGGAGTTCATGATCTGAGCCACAGTCAGCTCCTGGTCTTGTTTTTGTTGCCAGTATAGAGCTTCTCCATCTTTGGCTGCAAAGAATATAATCAATCTGATTTTGGTGTTGACCATCTGGTGATGTCCATGTGTAGCGTCTTCTCTTGTGTTGTTGGAAACCACATTATAAAACTGCAGGCATCAAAACAGACCTGTAAGATGGCAGAGTTGAAGGACATGCGGTCATCTTCTGCGAGAACTCCAAAATTGCAATTAGCTGCTGAGCAACCATTGAAAGGAGAATGTTCGATCCCATCAAAAAAAGATACCCTACATCCAAGGGCAAAGGAGAAGCCCCAACAGGATGGTAGAAGGGGAGAAATCACATTTAGAATCAGTCCCCATACCAGCCAGAGACTCTTGGAGGGCTCAAACAAAACCTTGTGTGCACCAGGACCCAGAGACCCCACAAGAGACTGAGCCACTCCTGCCTCTGAGTGTTTGAGTGTCTCCTGTGGAGGCATGGGTCAACAGTGGCCTGTTGGGGGGACAGGGGCTCTAGCTGCAGCAGACCTGGGAGGCACAGCATGTGGCCTAAGGCCTCTTGGAGGAGGCTGGCATTAGCTCAACCATAGAGCCACCGAGCAGATGACCCACAAGCTGGAGAACAGTTATACCAAAGAAGTTCTCGCACTGTTGCAAAAGTTCTAAGGCCCAAAGCAGATTTCTCAACCTGGGGATCCAGCAAAGGGACTGAGAATCCCCAGGGAACTTGGCTTTGAAGGCCAGTGGGATTTGATTACAGAACTTCCACAGGACTGGGGATCAGACTCTTGGAGAGGACAACAAAAACTTGTGTGCACCAGGACCCAGGAGAAAGGAGCAGTAACCCCATAAGAGAGTGAGCCAAACTTGCCTATGAGCATCGCAGTCAGCAGAGGCATAGGTCAACAATGACCTGCTGTGGGGTTGTGGCACGGAAAGGGAGGGAACACAGTCCCACCCATCAACAGAAAATTGGATTAAAAGATTTACTGACTCACCCATCACAGCAAGATCCAGATTCACCCACAGCCAGTCCCTCCCATCAGAAACCTTCCACAGGCCTCTTACCTTTACCCATCAGAGGGAAGACAGACTGAAAACCACAATCACAGAAAACTAACCAAACAGATCACATGGCTCACAGCCTTCTCTAACTCAATGATACTATGAGCCATGCCATGTAAGACCACCCAAGACGGACAGGTCATGGTGGAAAGTTCTGGCAAAACATGGTCCACTGGTGAAGAGAATGGCAAACCACTTAAATATTCTTGCCTTCAGAACCCCATGAAAGGCATGAAAAGGCAAAAAGATATGACACTGAAAGATGAACTCCCCAGGATGGTAGGTGCCCAATTGTTACTGAAGAAAAGTGGTGAAGTAGCTCCAGAAAGAATGAAGAGGTGGAGCCAAAGCAAAAAAAAATGCCCAGTTGTGGATATGACTGGTGATGGAGGTAAAGTCCAAGGCTATAAAGAACAATACTTCATAGGAGCCTGAAAGGTTAGGTCCATGAATCAAGGTAAATTGGAAGTGGTCAAACAGAAGATGGCAATAGTGAACATTGACATTTTAGGAATCAGTGAACTAAAATGGACTGGAATAGACAAATTTAATTCATATGCCCATTATATCTACTGCTGTGGGTGAGAATTACTTAGAAGAAAAATGCAGTAACCCTCACACTCAAAAAACAGCAACAACAACAACTCTGAAATGAAGTACTCGGGTGCAATCTCAAAAACAACAGCATGATCTTGTTTTGTTTCCAAGGGTTCCAAGGATTTGTTTCCAAGCATTCACTATCACAGTAATCCAAGTCTATACCCCAACGACCAATGCCAAAGAAGCTGAGGTTGAATGGTTCTGTGAACACCCACAAGGCCTTCTAGAACTAACACCAAAAAAAAAGATGTCCTTTTCATTATAGGGGACTGGAATGCGAAAGTAGTTAGTTAAGAGGTCCCTGGAGTAACAGGCAAGTTTGGCCTTGGAGTACAAAATGAAGCAGGGCAAAGGCTAACAGAATTTTGCCAAGAGAAAACACTGGTCATAGTAAACACTCACTTCCAACAACATAAGAGATGACTCTACACATGGACATCACCAGATGGTCATTACTGAAATCAGATTGATTATATTCTTTGCAGCCAAAGATGGAGAAGCTCTCTACAGTCAGCAAAAACAAGACTGGGAGCTGATTGTGGTTCAGATCATGAACTTCTTATTGCAAAATATAGACTTAAATTGAAGAAAGTAGGGGAAACGACTAGACCATTCAGAAATGACAAAAATCAAATTCCTTATGATTATACAGTAGAAGTGACAAATAGATTCAAGGGATTGTATCTGATAGAGTACTTGAAGAACTATGGATAGAGGTGGTAACACTGCATCAGTTCGGTTCAGTTCAGTCATTCAGTCGTGTCCGACTCTGCGACCCCATGAATTGCAGCACGCCAGGCCTCCCTGTTCATCACCAACTCCCAGAGTTCACTCAGACTCACGTCCATCGAGTCCGTGATGCCATCCAGCCATCTCATCCTCTGTCGTCCCCTTCTCCTCCTGCCCCCAATCCCTCCCAGCATCAAAGTCTTTTCCAATGAGTCAATTCTTTGCATGAGGTGGCCAAAGTACTGGAGTTTCAGCTTCAGCATCATTCCTTCCAAAGAAATCCAAGGGTTGATCTCCTTCAGAATGGACTGGTTGGATCTCCTTGCAGTCCAAGGGACTCTCAAGAGTCTTCTCCAACACCACAGTTCAAAAGCATCAATTCTTCAGCGCTCAGCTTCTTCACAGTCCAACTCTCACATCCATACATGAAGATGTGTATAAGAGACAGGACTCTTGGAGGGCTCAAACAAAACCTTGTGTGCACCAGGACCCAGAGACCCCACAAGAGNAAAAGCATCAATTCTTTGGCACTTAGCCTTCTTCACAGTCCAACTTTCACATCCATACATGACCACAGGAAAAACCATAGCCTTGACTAGACGGAACTTAGTCAGCAAAGTAATGTCTCTGCTTTTGAATATGCTATCTAGGTTGGTCATAACTTTTCTTCCAAGGAGTAAGCATCTTTTAATTTCATGGCTGCAGTCACCATCTGCAGTGATTTTGGAGCTCCCCCAAAATAAAGTCTGACAGTGTTTCCACTGTTTCCCCATCTCTTTCCCATGAAGTGATGGGACCGGATGTCATGATCTTTGTTTTCTGATTGTTGAGCTTTAAGCCAACTTTTTCTACTCTCTTCTTTTACTTTCATCAAAGGGCTTTTTAGTTCCTCTTTACTTTCTGCCACAAGGGTGGTGTCATCTGCATATCTGAGGTGACTGATATTTCTCCTGGCAATCTTGATTCCAGCTTGTGCNTCTTTTAATTTCATGGCTGCAGTCACCATCTGCAGTGATTTTGGAGCCCCCCCAAAATAAAGTCTGACAAAGAGCTCTTGTTTAAGTTTAGCTTTGCATTTACTAGAAAGCCCTACTATTTTATAAACTTAATATGTTAAGTGGAGAAAGAAATGTCAACCCACTCCAGTATTCTTGCCTAGAGAATCCTGTGGACAGAGGAGCCTAGTGGGCTGCTGTCCATAGAGTTGCACAGAGTTGGACACGAATGAAGCGACTTAGCAGCAGCAGCAGCAATATATTAAGTTGTGGGGAGAAGAATTAGCAAGACATTAGGTTTTGCTACTTAATTTCATCTGTATCCACATGGACTAACTGAATTTACTAGTACCTGACTCTACATCTGGGTGTTGAGGGAATTGTTTTTTTAAGTCTAATGCATCCACGGTACCTCAGGAAGCTTTCAAACTCCCATTTATGAACCTAAGCTTTCTTGTGCTCCAATAGCAATCTCTCTACACATAATCATAATGCAAAACATATTTATTTGCATGTACAACAAGGAGGATTAGGATCCGAGATGGAAAGAAAAGCATACTTCTGTCAAATGGAGATCAGGATTCTTAAGGAGCTGACTTTCGGACCTTCTCGGCAGGAGGACTTGGAGAGTTGCCTGCAGATTCTGTCTCTTGACCTGCTGCTCCAGATGTTCCAGCAGCACTTTCAGGCTGTCCTTCACCCTGGGTTGACCGTTCCAAATCCTTCTGATAATTAATTTGATATTCCAAATAGCTTATGTTCCTGGTCTGTTCATCCAGGAACTTTTTCGTGAAGCGTAAGAGCTACAGAAATAAAAACAAGAAAAAACTCATTAAGGACCTTGTCTGCAGCAGAAGGCAATCTAATCTACTATCCAAATTATAGTTCACGGACCAGCAGTTCTAGGAGCCTGTCAGAAATGCAGAATCTCAAATCTCTTCCACTCCTACTAAGTCAAAATCTATGTTTTAAGAAGGGACTAGATGATTTACATGCATAATGAAGTTCAAAGGCATTGATCTTTGACATTCAAGACCTCCAGATGAATACAAACATCCACTTTCTAAAAAAAAGTTACTTATTAAAGTATAGTTGGTTTACAATGTTATCTTTTCTTAAAATTATTTTAATTGAAAGATAATTACTTTGCAATATTGTGATCGTTTTTGCCATACATCAACATGAATTGGCCGCAGGTATATGTGCGTCTCCCCCCGCCATCCTGAACCCCCCTTTCAGTGAGTATTAAGGCATCTCATCCAAAGCACAGATTAATTTAATAAGCTACTACTGTAAAGGCTTTTCACCCTATTTGAATCATAGGTTAAGTGTCAAGTAGGCTCCCACACCTCATTCCCAAGCACTGAAATTTTAGGGTTCTGGTGTAAGGCTCAGGCATTTGATAGTTTTCAGGGGTCTACAATGAGTCCAATATGGAGCAAGGTTGATAGCTTTCCTACTAGATCATTTTCTTCAGCTTCCAGAGAAACTAAGAAGTTTGGTGAGAAATTTTATCACTGCAATAGAGTGTTCACCATTAACCAAAGAACACTTCAGAGAAGTCTATAGAATAGGTCACCACTGACATTCACTTTTGTGGGGATAGTCTAGGATAGGGATTCTCAAGATGGGTTTATTTGAATATCCAGAGTGCAGATGATTCCCAAAAAGTCTTCTCCATCTTGTGTTGAGTTGCATTCCTCCTTACCAGGGCCCCTGCTCGTCCCACCTCCCAACTACTCTAAGAAATAAGTTCATATACTTCCTTCAGAGAAAATAAACACATTAGAGGATCCATTGCCTTGGGTTCATTTCCTAGAAGCAAGCCATCATCTAGAAGTGAAATGACCCGTTTACTACTTACATTGGTTTCTCTATTCCTAGAAGCTGAGGCCTTCAGGTCTTGAAGGAGCTTGTTTAACTCATTCTCCAACTGCAGAGCACACAGTAGAGCTTCTTTACCAGTTCCCCAGTTATCTATATCAGGCCTCTGTTGCAGAGAAACAGGGAGTCACTTCCAGCTGAGGCACAGCTTAGTTACACCCTACTTCCTGGGTAGATTTATAGGCCTGCAGAGGCCAGTAGCTTCCACGGTTTGTGGCATGATGGAATCAGTGGAGCCCCTTAAATACTGCTGTCTGGCTTTCAGCTGCAGACATTCTGACTTAATTGGTACTGGGGAGCAGGGCTTTTAAAAGTTCTCCAGGTGAATTTAATGTTCTGCAAAGCATGGCTACCACTAGCACAATTATGTGCGCTCTTCAATTAGCTTTGGAATTCCTTTAGCTTTGGAGAGTAGTTCAGTTCAATTATCACCAGACATTTAGTTGTCTTTAGAGACCTGGAGTTAAAAGAACCCCTCAGATAAGGAGGGATATTTCCAAATGTAATAGCTTCAACTAAGGTTTAGATTGTTTCTTTAGAGTATATAAAAAACATTAGGAGTAGATCAATTTTAGATTGTCACTTTTTTCTCTTTCCTGGTTTTAGAACATAAATATGTATGTTTGTGTTAGTCCCTCAGCTGTGCCCGACTCTTTGAGACCCCATGGACTATAGCCCACCATGCTCCTGTATCCATTGGATTCTCCAGGCAAGAGTACTGGAGTGGGTTACCAGTCCCTTCTCCAGANTAAGGTTTAGATTGTTTCTTTAGAGTATATAAAAAACATTAGGAGTAGATCAATTTTAGATTGTCACTTTTTTCTCTTTCCTGGTTTTAGAACATAAATATGTATGTTTGTGTTAGTCCCTCAGCTGTGCCCGACTCTTTGAGACCCCATGGACTATAGCCCACCATGCTCCTGTATCCATTGGATTCTCCAGGCAAGAGTACTGGAGTGGGTTACCAGTCCCTTCTCCAGAGGATCTTCCTGACCCAGGGATCAAACCCAGGTCTCCCACATTGCAGGCAGATTCTTTACCATCTGAGCCACGGGGGAAGCCCTTTTAGAACACAAATACCTATTCTCTATCATTTGGGTGTGTCCCTATTCATAATGTTTAAGTTGGTAATAGCAATTATTCCTAAGAAAGAGGAAATAAGACACAATTATGTAGCAACAGGGCTTCCCTGGTGGCTCAGCGTTAAAGAATCTGCCTGCAATGCAGGAGACCCAGGTTCAATCCCTGGATTGGGAAGATCCTCTGGAGGAGAGCATGGGAACCCACTCTTTTACTCTTGCCTAGAGAATCCCATGGACGGAGGAGTCTGGCAGGCTGCAGTCCATAGGGTCGCACAGAGTCGACACAATGGAGGCAACTAAGCGGCAGCGGCAGCATGTAGCAATTAGAATGCACAACTCTACAAATGTAGAGTCTGTTCCAGTGGGAAAAAAGTTTGTTTTGTTAAATACATTGAAGAGGCAGCTGTATTAATTACCTGAGGCTGTATCTGAATTAAAGAGCTAACATAAGATACAAACCACTCTAGAAGAGAACAGTAGATTTTCTCAAACTATACAGAGGGTTAGAATCATCTGGAGCGCTTGTTAAGCTCTTTAGCTCCTTGGGCCCCACTCTTAGAGAGGGTAACTCAGTTTCTTAGAGTGGGGCCCATGAATTTGCATTTCTAATAAGGTCCCAGGTGATGCTGGTGCTGCTGGTTCAGAGGTCACACTTTGCATCACTCTTTCAGAAAAGAAAAGCTAAGATTTAGTGACTGAAATTTACTCAAAATGATATGAAGAGGTTACAAACAAGATACATGCTTACCCTCAGTCAGCTGCTATAATCCCATGTAGGAACATGAGTAATGAAACAAGTCAGATAACAACTAATAACTTTGGTATCTAGACACAGCAAAGGCCCTATAGAGATCATAACAAAGCTACATCATCACCTTAATCACTGGAAGGCAGATTTTACACTTATATTTTCTTAGATATTTTATGAACTGCTTTGCATGCTCCCTCTTCACATCAGCTTGGTCTTGGAAGAATGTATGAAAAGTAGGTGCTTCTGAATCTTCAATGTAATAACAGGCCTGGAGCAGGGATAAGAATGGGGAGAGACTGCAGGTGAGAGGAGTCGATGTTTAGGACTGGAATCTCACGCAAACTCACTTTGTTATCTCTATGGCTGTCCAAAAGAGGCCTTCTTTGTTCAGGCCAGTGTTCTCAGTTTGCTCTTTGACTTCCAGAAGGCCCCAACTGCCTTCGTAACCCAGGCTACCTCAAAGAGACGCGACTCAGGTTTTAACACACTGGTGGCTAGCATTTGGCCACTAGGCCTCTTTAAGGGTCAGTCAGGTTTATGAACCCTATATGCAAGCACTATAACCAGTATTTATGTCGACAACTGGCATAAAGTAAGTGACGTTCAAGAGTCAATCTTGGGACTTCTCTGGTGGTCCAGTAGTTAAGAATCCACCCACCAATGCAAAGGAAACTGGTTTGATCCCTAGTCCAGGAAGGTCCCACATACTGCGGGGCAACTAAGCCCATGTGCCCTAGAGCCTGTATTCTGCAATAAGAGAAGCCACTGTAATGAGAAGACCATGCACCACAACTAGAGTAGTTTCCACTCACCATAACTAGAAAAAGCACACACAACATCAGTGAGGACCCAATGCAGCCAATAAGTAAATAAACTTAAGAAAACGCTTAAACCATTGAACTCTACAAAAGTCAAACTATTTCATTAACCCTGCCATATCAACACTAGCTCTAAACTAGCAGATAGATGAAAAATTATTTATAAACGTGTCTGATGCCCACGCCAGTTTTGGGACTACTCTGGAAAAGAATTATTCTCCCAACTATTCACCCACAGTTTGCAATCACAGGTCTAAATCACTGGGCCTCAGAGCAGCAAAATCCCAGCTGCTAAATTGTTGTTCCCTCTAGTATCAAACAACAAACAAGGCTGCAACAAAAATGAGTAAGGCTTTGTGAGATATATTACCCAGACCAGATCTGAAACCTCCCTGACAGTGACTCCAGGACACATACTAACCATAGATAAATAAGCATCACTGACATGCAGTTCGTAAGATGTTACTTGATTAATAGCATCCCTACATTCTTCAGAAAGAAGGCCCTTTGCCTGGGATGCCATCTCAACTTTAGGAAAAACCAGGCATAAAAAGTGCTGCCCGCCAAGGTAGGAGACTTCTTAAATACTAACAGGCTTCAATATATATATATATATAGCCAGCCCACTTCTATTCACCTGAAAACAAGATGAAATGCTCTTCAGCTGAGATTAACAGCGACTAACCTACCAATGCAGATGTTGTTTTGCATGAAAGAGCCAATCTGATAGAGAAAAAGGTGGGGAAAAAAGTGAATTCTCCTAACTATCCCAGCCAGTGTTTTGTATTTGCCCTCACACTCTCTGACTACGATTTGAGAAGGCTGATTTAAACACTTCCTGAATGGGGAACCATTAACAGAATAGACTCATTACCTTTAATTGTTTCTTTTTTTCAAAAAGTACTTACAGCATATCATGCTAGGTCCTATGAAGAATCTAAGAAAACTGACTAAAATACACTTTTTGCCTATAAGGGACATATTCCCTTCTCACAAGGCCTCAACATACACAATCTTAAAGCAGGATATGATGGGACTTCTGATTTGTCAGAGCTCCCCAGGCTCAAGTGGTAAAGAATCTTCTTGCCAACTCAGGAGATACAAGAGACGTGGATTCGATCCCTAGGTCAGGAAGATCCCCTGGAGGAGGAAATGGCAACCCATTCCAGCATTCTTGCCTGGAAAATTCCATGGACAGAGAACCTGGTGAGCTACAGTCCACAGGGTTGAAAAGAGTCAGACACAACTGAACACACACAAGCTTCTGAATTGTTAAAGGCATATTTATAGGAGGGAATTACAGCAGGTTACGTTGATAAACTGGCATTCGAAATTGGCCTTGGAGTGTGGGTAAGAATGTGGAGAAATAGAACTGGAAGAGGGAGTTTCACCTGGAGAAAGGGCACAGACAGGCTGTAGGGTCAAGATATAAGGCTGGTTTCTCCAAGCTACAGGAAGACTCTTCCATGTAGGAACCTTTTGGTTCTTTCTCCATTAGGAAATAATAGGTGCTGAATCAATATTTGTTACAAAAAAATTATTTTACATGTATAGTGGTATAAGATCTCCCATAGTGTGGTAGATTCTTAGTTTGAGCCTAAGCCACGTCTGGATGCACTGAAATAGAAGTGACAGGTTATCAAAAGGCTCTCTCGGTGAGGCAGTGAGGATCGAGGGGCTCCTGAGGGAGAGTGCATCCTAAGAGAAGGGGCCACGTAGCCTGTTTGGCCCAGTCATAAAGACAAGGTCTTCAAAGAGAAGAAATCATTATAAAAGGGCTTATTATTTGCTACTTTTGTTTTCTGACCCAACATTGCTCTTGTCCCAAATGAACTCTTATCGTAGCCTCAGAGCGTGTCTTGAGTAGGTGTTTCTCAGACCGTCACTTGTATATGAATCACCTGGGACTCTTCTTAAAAGGCAGATTCTGATACACAGGACCTGAGAGTCTGCATTTCTAACAATTCTGCCCAATGATGCTGGTTGTGGACCACATTTTGAGTAGAAAGTATCCCAAGACATGGGACACAAATAGTGTGCTGGGGAACCTCCAGTAGGAGAAGAGAAGGGGACATTCTGTGCTTCCTTTTGTTTAAAAAATTTTATTTATATTAATTTTACAATTTATTTTTAATTGACTGATGATTGCTTTATAATATTGGTTTGGTTTCTGTCATACATCAACATAAATATGTCTGAGCTGAGGCACTGGGGATCTTCATTGTGATGCCCAGGGCTTAGTCACCCTGCAGCATGTGGGATCTTAGTTCCCTGACCTTGCACCGAACCCATGTTCCCTGCTTTGGAAGGCAGATTATCAACCACCAGGGAAATGCAGTCTATGCTTCTGCACTCGCCACAGCACTGCTTTGGCATTTCCAGGACATCTGTGGCAGCATCCTGGGGAAGGCAGCGTCACCGGGAAACTCAGCAACATCTAGCCCATGATGGTTAGAGCTGAGAAGAGGAAAGAAAAAAGGAGGTGACTAGACAGGTAACTGGTTTTACTTATAGCACAAGTGAAACATTATCTGAAGTCCCAGAAAAATTTGGGGACCTCTTCATGACATTAGGGTCCTATGTGAGAAGTGAGGACAGTTCAGTTCAGCTCAGTCGCACAGTCCAACTCTTTGTGACCCCATGGACTGCAGCATACCAGGCCTCTCTGTCCATCACCAATTCCTGGAGCTTACTCAAACTCATATCCACTGAGTCAGTAATGCCATCCAACCATCTCATCCTGTTTCCCTTTCTCCCGCCTTCAATCTTTCCCAGCATCAGGGTCTTTTCAAAACAGTCAGTTCTTCAAATCAGGTGGCCAAGTATTGGAGTCTCAGCTTCAGCATCAGTCCTTCCAATGAATATTCAGGACTGATTTTCTTTAGGATGGACTGGTTGGATCTCCTTGCTGTCCAAGGGACTCTCAAAAGTCTTCTCCAACACCACAGTTCAAAAGCATCAATTCTTCAGTGCTCAGCTTTCTTTATAGTCCAACTCTCACATCCATACATGACTACTGGAAAAACCATAGCTCTGACTAGACAGAACATTTTTGGCAAAGTGATGTCTCTGTTTTTTAATATGCTATCTAGGTCGGTTATAGCTTTTCTTTCAAGGAGCAAGTGTTAGATGTGTATAAGAGACAGGTATAAGATCTCCCATAGTGTGGTAGATTCTTAGTCTGAGCCTAAGCCACGTCTGGATGCACTGAAATAGAAGTGACAGGTTATCAAAAGGCTCTCTCGGTGAGGCAGTGAGGATCGAGGGGCTCCTGAGGGAGAGTGCATCCTAAGAGAAGGGGCCACGTAGCCTGTTTGGCCCAGTCATAAAGACAAGGTCTTCAAAGAGAAGAAATCATTATAAAAGGGCTTATTATTTGCTACTTTTGTTTTCTGACCCAACATTGCTCTTGTCCCAAATGAACTCTTATCGTAGCCTCAGAGCGTGTCTTGAGTAGGTGTTTCTCAGACCGTCACTTGTATATGAATCACCTGGGACTCTTCTTAAAAGGCAGATTCTGATACACAGGACCTGAGAGTCTGCATTTCTAACAATTCTGCCCAATGATGCTGGTTGTGGACCACATTTTGAGTAGAAAGTATCCCAAGACATGGGACACAAATAGTGTGCTGGGGAACCTCCAGTAGGAGAAGAGAAGGGGACATTCTGTGCTTCCTTTTGTTTAAAAAATTTTATTTATATTAATTTTACAATTTATTTTTAATTGACTGATGATTGCTTTATAATATTGGTTTGGTTTCTGTCATACATCAACATAAATATGTCTGAGCTGAGGCACTGGGGATCTTCATTGTGATGCCCAGGGCTTAGTCACCCTGCAGCATGTGGGATCTTAGTTCCCTGACCTTGCACCGAACCCATGTTCCCTGCTTTGGAAGGCAGATTATCAACCACCAGGGAAATGCAGTCTATGCTTCTGCACTCGCCACAGCACTGCTTTGGCATTTCCAGGACATCTGTGGCAGCATCCTGGGGAAGGCAGCGTCACCGGGAAACTCAGCAACATCTAGCCCATGATGGTTAGAGCTGAGAAGAGGAAAGAAAAAAGGAGGTGACTAGACAGGTAACTGGTTTTACTTATAGCACAAGTGAAACATTATCTGAAGTCCCAGAAAAATTTGGGGACCTCTTCATGACATTAGGGTCCTATGTGAGAAGTGAGGACAGTTCAGTTCAGCTCAGTCGCACAGTCCAACTCTTTGTGACCCCATGGACTGCAGCATGCCAGGCCTCCCTGTCCATCACCAATTCCTGGAGCTTACTCAAACTCATATCCACTGAGTCAGTAATGCCATCCAACCATCTCATCCTGTTTCCCTTTCTCCCGCCTTCAATCTTTCCCAGCATCAGGGTCTTTTCAAAACAGTCAGTTCTTCAAATCAGGTGGCCAAGTATTGGAGTCTCAGCTTCAGCATCAGTCCTTCCAATGAATATTCAGGACTGATTTTCTTTAGGATGGACTGGTTGGATCTCCTTGCTGTCCAAGGGACTCTCGAGAGTCTTCTCCAACACCACAGTTCAAAAGCATCAATTCTTCAGTGCTCAGCTTTCTTTATAGTCCAACTCTCACATCCATACATGACTACTGGAAAAACCATAGCTCTGACTAGACAGAACATTTTTGGCAAAGTGATGTCTCTGTTTTTTAATATGCTATCTAGGTCGGTTATAGCTTTTCTTTCAAGGAGCAAGTGTTTTTTAATTTCATGGCTGTAGTCACCATCTGCAAGTGATTTGGGAGCCCCCCAAAATAAAGTCTCTCACTATTCCCATTGTTTCCCCATCTATTTGCTGTGAAGTGGTGGGACCAGATGCCATGATCTTAGTTTTCTGAATGTTGAGTTTCAAGCCACCTTTTTCACCCTCCTCTTTCACTTTCATCAAGAGGCTCTTTAGTTCTTCACTTTCTGCCATAAGGGTAGTGTCATCTGTATATCTGAGGTTATTGATATTTCTCCTGGCAATCTTGATTCCAGCTTGTGTTTCATCCAGCCTAGCATTTCTCATGCTGTACTCTGCATAGGAGTTATATAAGCAGGGTGACAATATACAGCCTTGACAGACTCCTTTCCCTATTTGGAACCAGTCTGTTTTTCCATGTCCATTTCTAACTGTTGCTTCCTGACCTGCATACAAATTTCTCAGGAGGCAGGTACGGTGGTCTGGTATTCCCATCTCTTTCAGAATTTTCCACAGTTTATTGTGATCCACACAGTCAAGATTTTGGCATAGTCGATAAAGCAGAAGNGATGGTGATGAACAGGGAGGCCTGGTGTGCTGCGATTCATGGGGTTGCAAAGAGTCGGACATGACTGAGCTACTGAACTGAACTGAACTGAATTCCATGATTCTACCTTTCCATCTGGGCCAAAAACACATAACTGCGTACATGTGAAGAAAATGTTCCTATTCCTGTGGATTAAATATTATTAAGAAATATTTCTCTCTCAATCCAAAACTCCCAATTTATCCCTCACTGCACCTCATTTCCCCTCTGGTAACCATATGTTTGTTTTCTAAGTCTGTGAGCCTATTTCTGTTTTGTAAATACAAGTTCATTTGTATTATTTTGTTTAGATTCTGCATAAAAGTAGTATCATATGATATTTGTCTTTCTCTGACTTATTTCACTTAGTATGATAATCTCTAAGTCTATCCGTGTTGCTACAAATAGCATTTTTTCATTCTTTTTAATGGCTGAGTAATATTCGATCATATGTATTACTCAGCCATTAAAAAGAATGTGATGTGTGGTGTATATATATATATGTGGTGTATATATATATATATGTGGTGTGTATATACACCACATATATATATATATATACACCACACACACACACACACACACATACACACACACACACACACACACACACACACCCCATATCTTATTTATCCATTATTCTACTGATGAACATTTATGTTGCTTACATGTATTGGCTGTTGTAAAACAGCACTGCAACAAACATTGGTGTGACACACTACTATATTTAAAATAGACAACCAACAAGGACCCACTGTATAGCACAGGGAACTCCACTAAATATTCTGTAATAACCTAAATGGGAAAAGAAATTGAAAAAAGAATAAATGCATTTATAGCTGGTAAAGAATCCGCCTGCAATGCAGTAGACCATGATTTGATTTCTGGATCAGGAAGATCCACTAGAGAAGGGATAGGCTACCCACTCCAATATTCTTGGGCTTCCCTGGTGGCTCAGCTGGTAAAGAATCTGCCTACAATGCAGGAGAACTAGGTTCTATCCCTGGGTTAGGAAGATCCCTGGAGAAGGCAAATGATACCCATTCCAGTATTCTGGCCTAGAGAATTCCATGGACTGCATAGTCCATGGTGTCACAAAGAGTCAGATAGAACTGAGTGATTTTCACTTTCATATATGTATATATAACTGAATCACTTTGCTATACACTTGAAACTAATACAACATTGTTAATCAACTATACTCCGATATAATAAATAAATAAATAAATAAAATATGACACAAACAAACTTATCTATAGACAGAAGCAGACTCACAGGACACAGAGAATGGATTTGTGATTGCCAAAAAGGAGGAGGGCTGGGGAGGAATGCATTGGGAGTTTGGGATAAACAAATGCAAACTATTATATACATGTATAACTGAATTGAAGAAGGCAATGGCACCCCATTCCAGTACTCTTGTCTGGAAAGTCCCATGGATGGAGGATCCTGGTGGGCTACAGTCCATGGGGTCACTAAGAGTCGGACACGACTGAGCGACTTCACTTTCAGTTTTCACTTTCATGCACTGGAGAAGGAAATAGCAACCCACTTCAATGTTCTTGCCTGGAGAATCCAAATGACGGGGGAGCCTGGTGGGCTGCCGTCTATGGGGTCACACAGAGTCGGACACAACTGAAGCGACTTAGCAGCAGCAGCGGCATAACTGAATTATTTGCTCTATATCAGAAACTAACACAACACTGTAAATCAGCCATACTTCAATAAGACAAATTAAAAATTTTAAATGAACTATTGCTATCTAATCACTTAAAAACAACCTCATCAATGTATAGAAAAAAACGAGGAAAATAACACATCATAAAAAACAACTGAGTTAGTGTAGTGGCTTTATAAGTAATTTTTTTCTTTTTTCCATATGTTTTCAACTTTTATAATTATATATATATATATATCTCTCATTTTGAAAAAGGAAGCTAACAGATACCTTTCTGGAGAATTAGCACAATGTATTTTCTTAATTGGGCTTCTTAGGTGGCGCTCAGAGAAGGCAATGGCACCCAACTCCAGTATTCTTGCCTGGAAAATCCCATGGATGGAGGAGCCTGGGGGGCCGCAGTCCATGCGGTCGCTAAGAGTTGGACACGATTGAGCGACTTCACTTTCGGTTTTCACTTTCATGCTTTGGAGAAGGAAATGGCAACCCACTCCAGTATTCTTGCCTGGAGAATTCCAGGGATGGGGGAGTCTGGTGAGCTGCCGTCTATGGGGTCGCAGAGTCGGACACGACTGAAGCGACTTAGCAGCAGCAGCAGCAGGTGGCGCTAGTGGTGAAGAACCCACCTGCCAATGCAGGAGACATGAGGTGAATGTTCAGTCTGGGTCAGGAAGATCCCCTGGAGTAAGAAATGGTAACTAACCCACTCCAAGATTTCTTGCCTGGAAAATTCCATGGACAGAGGAGTTGCAAAGAGTCAGACATGACTGAAGTGACTTAGCGCACACATTCATTTTCCTAATGAAGCTCCATATATGTATTTATGAATATATTTTTTCTAATTAAAAAAGCAATGCATTATCATTACTAAGAAGTATTCCAAAATTACAGAAATACATAATGTAGAATGTGAAAGCCCAGGGGTAACACTGAAATTCCAATACCTATTTTAAAATCTAATTTGATCCATAATACCACTATTAAATTTTGTTAATCTAATGAACTGACTTCTGAATTATTGGATACAATCAAACTGGTACAGGCACCCTTTCCTCTCGGATGTATTGCAAACAAAAATAGTCTTTAAAAAATTACACAATGCCTCTCAAAAATGTTTTGACCTAATCTAGACTTTCTGTCCTAATCTTATCAACTCTCTAATGATTCAGGAAAAAACAAGCAATGCTCTTCTGAATATTAATTAAAACTAATAAATTCTTATCTTTAAACATAAAATATCTTTAGTAGAGCATCTATTATTCTTTATATCCTGTTCTTTGTGCACTTTTCCCTTATTAGTTTATAACCTTCATGAGGAAGCTTAGTCATCTTTGTATATCTCTTTGTAGAGCTCATAATATGGTGCCTTGTCCATAGAAAGAACTCAATAAATTACACTGAGCAATTTCAAAGTAAAAAGGAAACTAAAAATTTTAAGTCATTTTTTGTCGAGGAAGAAACAGTAGCAAGAGCCAAGTGAGTACTTTGCATTTTGGAAAAGCAGGTTAAAAGTTCCCCCAAAGTATGGGGGGGGGTGAAAGCAGGGAATTCCTTGAGTCTTTAAGATGAGACTTAGGGACTTGCCTGGTGGTCTAGTAGCTAAGACTTCATGCTTCCAATGAAGGTTCGATCCCTGGTCAGGGAAATAGATTCCACAAGCCACAACTAAAAAAGATTCTGTGTGACTCAACGAAGATCGCAGAAGCCATGTGCTGCAGCTAAGATGAGATAAATAAATTAAAATAAATATTAAAAGAGTGAGCCTTAAAAAGAAAAGACCACACTTATTGTGGTCCTGGTACTGAGTGGGTCCTTAAACATTTTTATTAATGAAATAGTGAGAAGTAATTTATCAAGATAGCTCAATAGTAAACTTTAAAAGTTAAGATGTCACAAGTGATTGTGATGAAAAAAGATGACATCTCCAGAAATCTATGTGCCTGCACATATGTCCTGTAGCCTCTACTTCTGGCCTTAGAATGGCTGTCTTATCTTCCAGAACATGATTTCTGACTTTCACAGTCTGGGTTTGGTATCCCCACCTTTGTGCTCCTTGGTTATAGTCATTCTTTCCACATCTTTGTAACTTCTTGCTTATCTGTATGAATTCTCTACTAGTTCATGAGCTCTTTGAGGGTGCTTGCTGGGTCATGACTTGGTATTACCATCATCTAGCGTAGACCTGGATGTTGCAGGTCATCAATAGATATTCATCCACTAAGATTGAATAAGTAAATGGTCAAACACTGGGAGGGCAAAAACAGAAACATGGAAGACAAATATATGAGGGGAACGAAAATGTAAAAGAAATATCAGGCAATATAAACTTTCATATGTATTCATATGTTTCAAGCTAACAGCAACAAAGATTTGAGGCAAGAAGTACATGGCAGGGTTAGGAGATGGAGATGTTTTTGGCCAAAAAGAACAAAGTAGAGAAATTCCCTAGTGGTCCAGTGGTTAAAAATCTGTGCATCAGTTCAGGGGACATGGCTTTGATGCCTGGTGCAAGAAGGTTCCACATGCCTCAGGACAACTAAGCCAGTGCACCACAACCACTGAAGCCTGTGCACCTGGGGCCCCTGCTCTGAAACGAGAGTGAGAAGTCCAAGCTTTGCAACTAGAGTGTAGCCCCCACCTGCCGAAACTAGAGAAAGTCTGTGCACAATAATAAGGACCCAGAACAGCCAAAAATAATAATAATAATAAATAAATAATACAGTTAAATGAAAAAAAAGAGAACAAAGTAGAGAGAAATAAACACACTAATGGAAGTTAGACAAAGAGAGAGAAAGCAGCATAACTGAAGTGGTATATAAAAGAGAAACATGCAGATAAACCAAACCTCAAATATTAATAGAAAAATATGAGCAGTAGGGAAGTAGGAAGTAATGTGTGTGTGTGTGTGTGTCTGTGTGTGAGTCACTCAGTTGTGTCCGACTCTTTGCAACCCCATAGACTATAGCCCACCAGACTCCTCTGTCCATGGGATTCTCCAGGCAAGAATACTGAAGTCAATTGCCATTCCTTTCTCTGGGGGATCCTCCTNCTCTTCTTTTCACAGCTATTTGTAAGGCCTCCCCAGACAGCCATTTTGCTCTTTTGAATTTCTTTTCCATGGGGATGGTCTTGATCCCTGTCTCCCGTACAATGTCATGAACCTCATTCCATAGTTCATCAGGCACTCTATCTATTAGATCTAGGCCCTTAAATCTATTTCTCACTTCCACTGTATAATCAGAAGGGATTTGATTTAGGTCAACCTGAATGGTCTAGTGGTTTTCCCTACTTTCATCAGTTTAAGTCTGAATTTGGTAATAAGGACTTCGTGATCTGAGCCACAGTCAGGTCCTGGTCTTGTTTTTGTTGACAGTACAGAGCTTCTCCATCTTTGGCTGCAGAGAATATAATCAATCTGATTTCGGTGTTGACCATCTGGTGATACCTAGATAATTTAAATCTAGGTAGAACACGTCCAGGTCTAGACGAACTTTATTCTTTGGTTGGAATAATGACTTCTGTAAGTGACTATAGGAAGCACTTTGGTAATGTTTAAAGAATATTGGAAAGAAATGCCAGAATAGAACTAAAGACTTCTATATCTTGGTGGAAAAGATGTAGAAATAGGTACCAGATGATAATACATGTAGTTACAATAGCAGGCATCTGAAAATCAAAGGTAGCCATTTATTGGATTGGGAAGACCTTAGTACAAGGCTCCAGTAACATGTTACAAGGGATTACGGTCTACTTTATCTTCTTTTTTATTTATATTTCTTAAGTCAATAATTTGAATGAAGAGAGTTTTAATGTTCATTGTTGCTGTTCAGTCGCTCAGTCTTGTCTGACTCTTTGCAACCCCATGGAATGTAGCATGCCAGGCTTCTCTGTCCTTTGCTGTCTTCCAGTGTTTGCTCAAATTCACGTCCATTGAGTCAGTTACACTATCTAGCCATTTCGTCCTCTGCCACATCTTTCTCCTGTTGCCTTTGATCTTTCCCAGCATCAGGGTCTTTTCCAGTGAGTTGGCTCTTCCCATCAGGTGGCCAAACTATTGGAGCTTCAGCTTCAGCATCAGTCCTTTCAATGAATGTTCAGGGTTGATTTTCTTTAGGATTCATTAGTTTGATCTCCTTTCAGTCCAAGGGACTCTCAAGAGTCTTCTCCAGCACCACAGTTCCAAAGCATCAGTTCTTTGGTGCTCACCCTTAACTCTTACATCTGTACATGACAGTGGAAAAACCATCACTTTGACTAGATAGACCTTTGTTAGCAAAATGATGTCTGTGCTTTGTAACATGTTGCCTAGGTTTGTCACAGCTTTCCTTCCAAGGAACAAGTGTCTTTTGATTACATGGCTGCAGTCACTGTCTGCAGTGAATTTTGAGTTCAAGAAAGTAACATCTATCACTGTTTCTAGTTTTCCCCTTTTTATTTGCCATGAAGTGATAGGACTGGATGCCATGATCTTAGTTTTTAAAATGTTTTTTATGACTGAATAAAAAAACACTGTATATGAACTTCTAGGGAAAATAGAAATCATGTATTTTAATAGGCTCAAGGAAATAATAATAAGCAGGCATTATGATTTGATATGAAAATGGATATGCACATAAGTATAGTTCATAGAAAGTAAAATGTACAAAGAGTAGCAATATATTATTATTTTAGCCTGCATAGTTTCTTTGGAGACATTATCATAAGCATCAAAACCTTGGGAGTTTGGGGGACATGTACACACTGCTATATTTAAAATGGATAACCAACAAGGACCTACTGTATAGCACAGGGAACTCTACTCAATATTTTGTAACAACCTGAATGGGAAAAGAATTTGAAAAAGAATATATACATATATATGTATAAGTTAATCACTTTACTATATACTTGAAACTAACACGACATTGTTGATTTACACCAATATTAAAAAAAAAAATAAAGTCATTGTAACAGTCACTTCCATAGCTTCAATTAACCAATGTTGATTTATGGTTGATTTAAATACCGATTTCATTAAAAAAAAAATACTACTTTTCAATATTTCCCTTGACCACCACAAACATCATCCAACAGAAGAAAAATTGTGATCCCTCAGAAGAGACTTTATTATACAAAATTATACTGTAATCATTTTTTCCTAAAATGGGAGCACATTGTTGCGTGAACGTTTCTACAGTGTTTTAAACACACACACACACACATCATCACCACCAGCAGCAATGGAAAATTTCCAAGCAATGATCTGTAGTCTGGACAATTCTTGGTTAACATCTTAAAGTTGTGTGCTAGAACTCCTGAACTGTTGGAGGGAGAATGTTTGGTATTTAGCGTGAAAGTCTTGGCTGTTTCTTAGAGGAACATGTGTTTGGTTTTGATTTCAATTTAATTTGATTCAGTGCTTAGAAACACAACTGCTGAACCAACAGTCAACACGAACATGTCTTTCAGTTGAGAGAGGGTTGGGATTAGGCTCAGGTCTTGGGAAAAGGGTTATGAGGTGGCTTTCCATGATCTGGGAAGTTCATTGGCAAGGGCTAAAATGCTGGCTAGCAAAGACGGGAATATGATCTTAAACAAACCTGTGGGGAAGAAAAGTATTTGAAAACATTCTTCTGGCCTTTGGTTTCTCCCTTCCCCCTTTCTTCTAAGAAATCTAGATGAATGGATTAACATTTTTAAATGTATCTTTATTTTTTTTAATAAAACTTACTTTTTAAATTAAAAAGTAATTTTAATTTTTCTCTGCTTTTATTATCTTCATTCTTACACCCTGGATCTGAATAGGAGATTTTAAGTGAATAACATTATGAGCTGTTCTGTGTTATGGTTAAGAATGCAAGATTTGCCAAAGGCAGCATGGGTGTGAATCTTATTTTGCAACTTTATTCAATGAAGAGGCACTTTTCCAGGCAGTGGGAATGTAGCAGTCAACAAAACAGACCAACAATCCCTACCATCACAATCTTGCCTAGTAGCTTTAGGACATTAACTACACTGTGACTCAGTTTCCTTCCCCAGGGATTACAAAGGCATCTTGCTTGCTTGCTAAATCGCTTCAATCACGTCTGATTCTTTTGCAACCTCATGGACTGTAGCCTGCCAGGCTCCTCTCTCTGTGGGGTTTTCCAGGCAAGAATACTGGAGTGGGTTGCCATGCCCTGCTCCAGGGGATCTTCCCGACCCAGGAATTGAACTTGGGTCTCCTGCATTGGAGACAGATTCTTTACTGTCTAAGCCACCAAGAAAGTCCATAAAGGCATCTACTTCTGGGCATGTCTGAGGCAATAACTGAGTTGATTTGCATAAAATGCTTAGAACAGAGTTTAGCACATAGAAAGCATTGAATAAATGTTAGCTACTACATTTAAGACTTCTGTTTTTATTGGTATTAACTTGTTTTATTGTGAAGCCTAACACACACGACGGATCCCTGGAAGCTCCTGTACCAAGCCTTTTTCTCAGGTTCTGCTTTCAGGGGAACCCAAATTTTGACACAGCTCTTCATTGATGATGTGTGTTGCCCGTATCTTCTCCCACTCTGTGGCTTGCATTTTCATTATTTTTAGGAGATTTTGATGAAAAATTCTTAACTTTAATCTAGATCAATTTCTCAATCTTAGGTGTTTTTGTTGTTGTTGTTCTGGTCGTGAAATCCTTCACTGTCCCAATATCATGAAGACATTTTTCTATATTGTCTTCCAAAAGTTTAATTTTCCAAACTCTCACATGTAGAGTTATGGCCCATCTGGAATTGATTTTGTATTTGATGAGTGGTGAAGGAAGTTTTCTTATTTTTTACAAAGAGTATCTAGTTGACTGTGGTAGGCAGAATGAGGACCCCACAAAGATGTCCTGGTCCTGATCCCTGGAGCCTCATGTGTTATCTTCTGCTGCAAAGAGGACCTGACAGATGTGACTCTGGGATGACCAGTTTATCCTGCATTATCTGACTGAGCCCAACCTAACCAAATAGAGCTCTAAAATAGAATCTTTCCAGGCTGCAGTCAAAGGGAAATTTAATTAGGGAAGAACAAGCCAGAGAGAGGCAGCACTGTTGATCTTGAAGATTGAGGAAAGGGGCCACAAGCCAATGTAGAATAGGGGATGTGGGTGGTTTTGCTGCTGCTGCTAAGTCACTTCAGTTGTGTCCGACTTTGAGCGACCCCATAGATGGCAGCCCATCAGGCTCCCTTGTCCTTGGGATTCTCCGGGTAAGAACACTGGAGTGGGCTGCCATTTCTTACACCAATGCATAAGAGTGAAAAGTAAAAGTGAAAGTTAAGTAACTCAGTTGTGTCCAACTCTTACCCCATGGACTTCAGCCTACCAGGCTCCTCTGTCCATGGGATTCTCCAGTGGTTTTAGAAATCTGGAAATGGCAAGGAAATTAATTCCCTCCTAGAGCCTCCAGAAAAGAATGTTTCTGCCAATCGTTTATCTTAGTGAGGTTTATGTTGGGGTGCTGACTTAAATAATGGTAAAATAATAAATGTATTGCTTTAAGCCACTAAGTCTGTGGTTATTTGTTATGGCAGCTACAGAAAATTTACACATCGATCCAGCACTATTTATTGAAAAGGCTGTCTTTTACCCACTTCTCTGTACCTCCACTTTTGTCATAATTGTGTATCCATCTATTCACTGCCTGTTTCTACATGTTCTCTTCTGTTTTAGTGGTCTTTTGGTCCATTTTTTGTGCCAGTATTGTATTCATTGGGACAGACCCTGATGCTAGGAAAGATTGAGGGTAGCAGGGGAAGTGGGCAACAGAGGACAAGATGGTTGAATAGCATCACCGACTCAATGGGCGTGAGTTTGAACAAACTCTAGGAGATAGTGAAGGACAAGGAAGCCTGTCATGCTGTAGTCCATGTGGTTGTGACTAAGAGTCAGATATGACTTAGCAACTGAACAACAACAAATTTTACTCCTTTAACTTCTATAAGATTTTAATATTTTAAGTAGTTCTGTGAACTAATTCTCAGAGCAAAATTTCCCATGATTTTTAAAAAATTAATTTATTTGGCTGCACTGGGTCTCAGTTGTGGCACACGAGATCTTCTTTGTGGCAGGTTCTTTTTTTCAGTTGTGACGTGTGAACTTAGTTGCAGATGTGGCATCTAGTTTGGAACCAAGGATTAAACTTGGGCCACCTGCTTTGAAAGTGTGACGCCTTAGCCTCTGGATGACCAAGGAAGTCCTTCCCATGATGTTCTTTAACAGCAGTTTGTCTTTCCTTACCTCTCTACACTTCAATATAAATTACAAACCACTTGTCAATTTCAGAAAAGGCAATAACAAAAATTCATTGGGATTTTGATCAGTATTGCACCTGCTCCATAGATTAACTCAAGAACTTGACCACTTTATAATAAGGGCATTTAAAACATCTGTGGTATATGACAGAGGATGAGATGGTTGGATGGCATCACCGAATTGATGGACATGAGTTTGAGAAAACTCCTGGAGATGGTAAAGGATAGGGAAGCCTGGCATGCTTCAGTCCATGGGATCACAAAGAGTTGGAAATGACTGAACAACTGAGCAACAATTTTTCCTAATAATCCTAATAGTTTTCTACATAGAGGCCTTGCATATCTTTTGATAGATTTATTCATGTGTTTAATTTTATTTTAAATTTCATATTTTAAATATTTTGGGGTTCTTTTGGTTAATGTTACAATTGATTTTTGAATACTATAATACAGTCTTGTACATTGACTTTTCCTCTAGCTTTGCTAATACACTTATTGATCCTGAAATTTAACTGTATTTCCTTTTGGAATTTTACATATGCAACCATATGACCTGTGACTAATAGTAATTTTACTTCTTTTCCTGCCCTTATAACTTAGATTTTTTTTTT
>SJYV01009137.1:85452-108310 GCA_006410875.1 Neotragus pygmaeus | reverse complement strand
GTCGTCCCCTTCTCCTCCTGCCCCCAATCCCTCCCAGCATCAGAGTCTTTTCCAATGAGTCAACACTTTGCATGAGGTGGCCAAAGTACTGGAGTTTCAGCTTTAGCATCATTCCTTCCAAAGAAATCCCAGGGCTGATCTCCTTCAGAATGGACTGGTTGGATCTCCTTGCGGTTCAAGGGACTATCAGGAGTCTTCTCCAACACCACCGTTCAAAAGCATCAATTCTTCGGCACTCAGCCTTCTTCACAGTCCAACTCTCACATCCATACATGACCACAGGAAAAACCATAGCCTTGACTAGACAGACCGTAGTCGGCAAAGTAATGTCTCTGCTTTTGAATATACTATCTAGGTTGGTCATAACTTTTCTTCCAAGGGGTAAGCATCTTTTAATTTCATGGCTGCAGTCACCATCTGCAGTGATTTTGGAGCCCCCAAAAATAAAGTCTAACACTGTTTCCCGATCTATTTCCCATGAAGTGACTTATACTCATGTGTATTTAGTTCTATGTGATTTCATCACATGTAAATTGATCATAGTCAAAATACAGAACATTTTCATCACCACAAAGATTGCTCATGTGGCCCTTTTGTATGCACATCTCTTTCCCTAACTCCTATGAATCACTAATCTGTTCTTAATTTCTAAAATTTCATCTTTAAAAATTTTATACAAAACAAATAAATCATGTAGTATGCAATCTTCAGGAACTTTTTTTATTTTTTTCACTTAATATAATTCTGTGGAGATTCATCCAAGTTGTTTCACAGATAAAGAATTCATTCTTTTTTACTGCTTTCCTTAGTATGGATATATCACACTTTGCGCAAACATTCACCCATTGAAAGACATCTGGGTTGTTTCAGTTTGGGGCTAAACAAATAAAGCTGCTCTGGAAATTTATGTATTAGACTTTTGTGTGAATGTAAGTTTTCACTTCTCTGGGACAAATGAGGTCCATGGTGGTTTCATGTTTAGTTTTATAAGGAAGTGCTGAACTATTTCCCAGTGTGGCTATACCACAGAGGTTTTTAAATCATGAATAAATGTTGAAGTTTATCAAATAACTTTATCATCGCCTGTTTAGTTCTTTTTTTTTTCCTCTTTATTTTGTTACAGTAGTGAACAACATTGGTTAATTTTTGATTTAAAGGAAACATTCTCAACTGAGTTTTGTTTGTCCTCCTTTTTCTAGTCCCTTCACGTGTATGTTTCAATAGTTTGAGATTTTTCTTATTTCCTTAGGGAAGGGTTGTATTGCTATCAGCTTCCCTCCTGGCACTGCTTTTGCTGCATCCCACAGATTTTTGGATCATTGTTTTCAGTTTCATTTGTCTCCAGGTGTTTTTTTTTTTTTTTAATTCCTCTTTGATGTCTGCATTGATCCATTGGTTGGTTGTATGTTCTCAGTCGTTCAGTAGCATCTGACTCTGTGACCCTATGGATCAATTTTCATGCCCATCAGTTTTTTCTGTCCATGGAATTTCCCAGGCAAAAATACTGGAGCAGCTTGCCATTTCCTTCTCCAGGGGAACTTTCGGATCCAGGGATTGAACCCATGTCTCCTGAGTCTCCTGCATTGGCAGGTAGATTCTTTACCTCTACCTCATTTGGGAAGCCCCAGTGGTTGCTTAGTAGCATATTATTTGGCCTCTGTGTGTTTGTGGTTTTCCACAATTTTTTCCCCTTGTAGTTGACTTCTAATCCTATATTGTTGTTGGAAAAAATGCTTGATATAGTTTCAGTCTTCTTAAATTCACTGAGATGGGTTTTGTGGTCTAACATACCACATATATGTATATAAAACCCCCAGTGGCCTTCCAAGCCAGCTGTTTTGGTGGCTTATCCTCCCAGTGTAGGATTCTTTAGGCCTCAGTTCAGTTTAGTTCAGGCCTAGAGCTCTGTATTGGGCTCAGACTCCTAGCTCCTTGGGGAGAGTGTCTGCAATTATCTTTTTGTTTGTGAGTCATCTACCTGGGAATGTGGGTCTCACGCATCTCACATCTCTGCCCCTCTTACCCATCTTTATTGTAGTGTTCTTCTTCATATCTTCAGCTGTAGATCTTCTCAGCTGGTCTTCACGTCCTTCTCATTAATAGTTGCTCTGTAAATAGTTGTAATTTGGATACGCCTGTGGAAGCTGAGCTTAGGCTCTTCCTGCTCCACAATCTCAGCGCCCAACTGTATATTTTAAGTCGTGAATTGCATAATATGTGAATCATAGCTCAGTAAAGCTACTATATGTATATATAAAAAATACAAGTTATAAAGTGTGTCATGGGCTTTCCCAGTGGCTCAGCAGTAAACCATCCACCTGTCAATGCAAGAGATGTGAGTTCAGTCCCTGGGTCAGGAAGATCTTCTGGAGAAGGAAATGCCAACCCACTCCAGTATTCTTGCCTGGGAAATCCCATGGACAGAGGAGCCTGGTGGGCTACAGTCTATGAGGTCTCAAAGAGCCAGACATGACTGAGCACACATGAACGCATGGGATACACTCATTTTCTGGATTAATTTTTGAGTATTCTGATTTTCTCATAGTCTCAAACATTTGGTTATAATTTTAGGGTTAAATTTTTCTCTTAGTAAGCCTTAGGGAGAATCAGTTCGTTCCAAAAATTTTTATATGGTTAATGACAAATTCATTTTCTTTACGTTTTAAAATATGATGTGAAATTTCAGTTCAGTTCAGTTCAGTCGCTCAGTCGTGTCCAACTCTTTGCAACCCCATGAATCGCAGCACGCCAGGTCTCCCTGTCCATCACCAACTCCCAGAGTTCACTCAGACTCACGTCCATCGAGTCAGTGATGCCATCCAGCCATCTCATCCTTGGTTGTCCCCTTCTCCTCCTGCCCCCAATCCCTCCCAGCATCAGAGTCTTTTCCAATGAATCAACTCTTTGCATGAGGTGGCCAAAGTATTGGAGTTTCAGCTTTAGCATCATTCCTTCCAAAGAAATCCGAAGGCTGATCTCCTTGCAGTCCAAGGGACTCTCAAGAGNCTGTTTCCCCATCTATTTCCCATGAAGTGATGGGACCAGATGCCATGATCTTCGTTTACTGAAATGTTGAGCTTTAGGCCAGCTAAGGGGCTGAATAAAAAATAATATCCACTGATAAATGCTCAAGTTGCATTTAATATATCTGTGTACCTACATCATCATGCATCAAGAAAACATTATTTTTTTCACAAGTGTTTCTTAGCAAATGACTACTCTGGGGAGCCCTCATAAAACCAAATAACTCTGAACTCTCTGGGACTCATTTTCATCCTCTGTAAAATGGAAGAACTTGTTTAATCATGACTTTTAGACTTTGCTCCTTTAAGTTCTGGGTGTTCAAAGAATTAATTCACAAAATAGTGTGTTGGAGATAGAGGCATTGCCCAGCCAGAAATCCCTTTCAAAAAAGCAGCTCTGTTTTCTGTTCGCATATTATTTGAACTTCCTCACCGGATTTCCTCTGAAGGGATCAGATACTAAAACGAACTTGAAAACCGTTGGATTAGATTCTTTCTAGCTTTACACAGTCTAAGATGGATTCTGCAATCTTAACAGAGGGAAGAGTTGTTTTATCATTTTATATTTTGTGTGTTTTCAGAGACTCAAAAACAGATATGTTTCTAAGGAACTAAGTGACTAGGTACATGGGCGATACATGAGGCTTGGCTGACGGAGCAAGTAGGAATTGATCCTGTTAGAGAGAGGGCCCCAGGGATGGATTCTTTTCTCATAAAATCATTCACAGCCCCTCCTCAGCAACTAGAGAAAAGACTCATGTATTGTAGCTATTTCCCCAAGCACTGTTGCCTCCGCTAATTTGATGACAGCAGGGCAGTGTTGGTGAATTCAAGGCAAAGCCAATGAGGAGGCTATGACTCAATTTTCCCCTCCTCCTCCACCACTTTCTCCTGCCCCCCCCCTCCCCAGCGGCTCCTCCCATTTTGGCTGGGGTGTGACAGAGCAGAACTGAAGTTTATTTTAATCTCTCTTAGGTCAGATACTTCAAAGCTGCCACAGTTCCTGGAAATCTACCTCAACCTTGACAGGCTCACCAGTTGATGCACAGAATGTGGTCCTTTCATAGCCTCTGGTATGGTGGAAAGCAGTCCAGTTTTTTCCTTGATGACTGCATCGCTAATGAGCTTTCCTTGCAGGACTGACTGCCTCAAACCTTAGGGAGGATGCCCGCCAGGTACTGTGTGCTCTATACTGTGTATAAAACATCGGGTAGGGTTGGCACAGAGTGCTTCATTACAAACTCTATTTTCACCTATGAAGAAAAGATTTATAAGGTAATACTAGAATCACTAACGTGGATAATTGCAATGCTTTCTGGAGACTGTTCTCTGGGCTGGAAAAGGAGAAGTGTTGTATTTACCCGGGCTCCCTCACCCATCTGCTTCCAGTGTAACCCATCACATTCCAACCCCCACTCTGCTTGCAGAGTAATCCATCTCAAATATAGACCTGATCATACCTTCTTCTGCCTCAATGCCTGAGATGACTTTCCATTGACTTCTGAATAAAGGAAAAACTGTTTGGCAGAACATACAAACACCAGCTTTACCCTGTACCTTTGGTTCTTCCCATTCTGTGGTCACTCTAGCTGGGGGTCAGAACCTGAAGTTTTAGCCCAGCTGGGTAGAATGTTGAGAATATCTTCTTTTTTCTTTTTAAAATAGTCTTGTTTTGCTCAAGAGTAGTTCTCAAGTCTTCTTGCAACAATATTAATGTGCATCTTTATTAAAAAAAAAAATACTTCTAAGCACCTAAACCTGAAAACTGCTGTTTCTTGTTTAGTTCCTAAGTCATGCCTGACTCTTTTGCAATCCCAGGGACTGTAGCCCACCAGACGTCTCTGTCCATGCGATTCCAGGCAAGGATACTAGAGTAGGTTGCCATTTTCTTCTCCAGGGGATCTTCCCGACCCAGGGACCCAATATGAGTCTCCTGCATTGGCAGGTGGATTCTTTATCACTGAATCACCAGGGAAGCCTGCTGTTCCTTATAGCTATAGTTTAAACAGAGGTGCTAGTACCAAGTGGATTTCATTGCCTTTGGGAGCTGTGGCCTTGCCCCTCAAAGTGAATTTGAAGGTTCTACAGCTCTGGTAGCCAGTGCCTGCTGGGGACAGATGCTGTGGCTGTTGGGTCCCCAAGGGCCTTCTTCCCCTATACGTGATGGGAGGTTGGGGGGAATGTACACATGTACCGTGCCCTCTCTCAATCCCTGCGGGTGCCTGAGCACACTGAATACAGATCATGAAGGTGGCAGAGGCCATAGTCAGCAAGTGCCGCTGACCAGGAGTCAAGCAGTTCCGCTACTCCAAGATCAATTCAGTGTGTAACTTTGCACTGCCCCATCAGGTCCTGTGTTGCTAGCACAAGCCAGCTTCACCAACAAGAGGCCCAACACCTTATTTTATGCGCAGTCCCTCCCAGTCCCCAGGGCTGCCCAAATAAAACTCTTTGGGTAAACCAAAAACCAAAACAAACAAACAAAAAACTTCTAATAATAGAGTGAATATTTACTGCCAGGCATTATATTGTTGTTCTAGGTTAACTCTCTTAATCTTTTCAACAACCTAAGACATAGGTGCTATTCCTGACTCCATCTGGCAGATAAGGAAACTTAGGTAAAGAGAGATTAAATAATTATCTGAGTTCACAAGTGTCAAAGCCAGGTTTCAAATCCTGGCAGTCAAGCTTCACAAGTCATTCTCTTAACCATGCTCCCTTATAATAAGCTCTTACTAAAAATGCAGATTCACAGGGTTCCTTTATAGTCTAAGAGTTTACATTTTAAGCAAGATTCTAAGGTAATTCTTCAGTAGGCTTGTTTGAAACCATTTTGCTCAACTAGAAAACAGTAGGTGAGTGCCCTCTAGTGCATATACACAAGTGTTACACATTGAATTAACTTGAAATTGCGACTCATGGACTAACGAACACAGTCCATGGAACTGCCCATGCCAGAATACTGGAGTGGGTATCCTTTTCCTTCTCCAGGGGATTTTCACAACCCAGGAATCGAACCCAGGTCTCCTGCATTGCAGGCAGATTTTTTACCAGCTGAGACACAGAGCAAGTGTTACGCATTTGTTTGTGTTAAATCAGATCTTTTTCATCTGTTGCTTACTGAAGAGCCACATTTCATGATACACAAATTTTAAGAACTGCATTAGGATAAAGTATTTCCATGTCAATGACTTAACTGATTAACACTATATTAAATTTATTTTGCCACAAAAATTATGTAATTATTCCAGTAACTGTCTCTCATCAGATTTTAGCAGCTCCTGGAAATTTAATTATTGGAAACCTTCATCTCAGCATATCTGGTGACTAGAAATAAAGGCTCATAGCCTTAGTGTACAGTAACTGCTAACTGTGAAACATCAAATGCACATTGCAGAGTGGCAGATCTTACTCATCCTATCAGTGGTGGCTTCATGACATCATTAATTGTCTTCAATAGGTTCTGCTCAATTTATTTTCTCGGAAGGGGATTACCCTTAGAACCTTGTTTTTTCTTATCCTTTTTAAGTTAGAGCTGGAAGGGAAGACAATCAATTAACTCTTTAGTGTGATATAAATATATGTAAATCCCCTGTATTACTATGTTACACTATTACATATTCCCAAACAGGAAACCATCCATTAGTTAGAATTAAAACTGTGACTTTCACAATTCAAGGAAGAATTGGAGAATGGATTTTCAGTGGACAAATAGTTGTCTGTACCACAAACCACCTTCTATATTTGAACAATTATATGTGATTTTCTAAGCAGCCAGCTATTCACAGAAAATAGGCAAGAAAGCAAGTATCAGGTATTTCAAGAATAACGGTTAATGAAATGATACAACTTTTACATAGGTTCTACTGATTCAGTTGAGAACCTGTTTTGTTATCCATCAGAGTTGTTCTTCAGTTGCTAAGTCGTGTATGACTCTTTGAGACCCCATGAACTGCAGCATGCCAGGCTTCCCTGTCCTTTACTATCTCCTAGAGTTTGCTCAAACTCATGTCCATTAAGTTGGTGATGCTATCCAACCATCTAATCCTCTGTTGCCCGCTTCTCCTCCTGCCCTCAAGTTTTACCAGGGTCTTTTCCAATGGGTCAGCTTTTTGANCAGGCTTCCCTGTCCTTTACTATCTCCTAGAGTTTGCTCAAACTCATGTCCATTAAGTTGGTGATGCTATCCAACCATCTAATCCTCTGTTGCCCGCTTCTCCTCCTGCCCTCAAGTTTTACCAGGGTCTTTTCCAATGGGTCAGCTTTTTGAATCAGGTGGCCACAGTATTGGAGCTTCAGCTTCAGCATCAGTCCTTCCAATGAATATTCAGGGTTGATTTACTTTAGGATTGACTGGTTTGATCTCTCTGCTGTCCAAGGGACTGTCCTTCATAGTAGAGATTTATGCACCTAGACAATTAGTTCAAAAGTAAATAGAAGCAGTCCTTGCATTGCATGGCTTCAATATGCATACATTTAGTAAGTTACTGTGGTTTAGTTAAATATCACTGGTTGCCGAACCACACAGTTCAAATTTGAGTTACTACACCCCACCCCACCCATACACGCATACACACACATGTATATGTGGTAGACATAGAGATGGATATATAAAGTACAAACTTGGTGCTAGCTCTTCAGTCCACAGATCACTACATAGATAAGAGAGGCACATGCTCTTCACGGACCGATCACATTACTTTTTTTGAAAGTCTATTGGTGGCAACCTAAATGTCCATTGTCAGAGGAATGGATAAAAAAGATGTAGTACATATATATAATGGAATATTACTCAGCCATAAAATAATGCGATTTGCAGCGACATGGGTGGACCTGGAGATTATCATACTAAGTAAATATGTCAGACAAAGACAAATGCCATATGATAACACTTACATGTGGAATTTAAAAAATGATACAAATGAACTTATTTTCAAAATAGAAACAGACTCACAGATTTCAAAAACAAACTTATGGTTACCAAAGAGGAAATGGGGCTGGGGTGGGGGATAAATTAAGAGGTTGGGATTAACATATATACACTACTATATACAAAATAAATCATTGGGACTTTCCTGGTGGCACAATGGATGGAGATCTGCCTGCCAATGCAAGAGACACAGGTTTGATCCCTGGTCCAGGAAGATCCCACGTGTCATGGAGCAACTAAGCCCATGCAGCACAACTACTGAGCCAAGTGTTGCAACTACTGAAGTGTGTGTGCCTAGAGCTTGTGCTCCGCAACAAGAGAAGCCACCACAATAATAAGCCCATGCATTGCAATGAAGAGTAGCCCCTGCTCACTGCAACTAGAGAAAGCCTGCCCGCAGCAATGAAGATCCAGTGCAACCAAAAATAAATAAGATGGATTGTTTTAAAAAACAGGTAATCAATGAGGACCTAATGTTCAACTCTAGGAATTCTACTCAATATTCTTTAATAACCTATATGGGAAGAGAACTTGAAAAAGAATGGGATAATAGATGTATACATATCAATATAACTGAATCACTTTGCTGTGCACCTGAAACTAACACAACATTGTCAATCAACTATCAGTTCAGTTCAGTTCAGTCACTCAGTCCTGTCTGACTCTTTGCAACCCCATGAATCGCAACATGCCAGGTCTCCCTGTCCATCACCAACTCCCGGAGTTCACTCAGACTCACGTCCATCAAGTCAGTGGTGCCATCAGCCATCTCATCCTCTGTCGTCCCCTTCTCCTCCTGCCCCCAACCCCTCCCAGCATCAGAGTNCTTTTATGCATTGGAGAAGGAAATGGCAACCCACTCCACTGTTCTTGCCTGGAGAATCCCAGGAACGGGGGAGCCTGGTGGGCTGCTGTCTATGGGGTCGCACAGAGTCAGACACAACTGAAGCGACTTAGCAACAGCAGCAGCAGCCACAAAGAAAAAACGTAGAAACCACCCCAATGGCTTAATTATCTACTATTAGGAAATTAAAATTGGAGATTTAAGGGACAAATTAGCTCATAACAGTCCTTCTTACAGTTTTATTTTTATTTTTCTTTTGGCTTCATGCCCTGGCTGCAGGACCTTAGTTTCCCCCCAGAGATCCAACTGGGGCCCACAGCAGTGAAAAGGTGGCCTCTAACCACTGGACTGCCAGACATAATGGAACTTTGGCATAGATACAGGAACAAAAAATCTATCAAATCTCTGTTAGCTTCTTTCCTTATTTTTCTAAAGTGAGTGTGTGTGTGTGTGTGTGTGTGTGTGTGCTGAGGGGGTAGGTGAATGTCCTGCCTAGTTAACAGGAGTTATTCGAAGTGTGAAAAATATTTGGCAGCATCCTACAACTGTAGGATAAGTATTTTTAAATCTCTATTCCTTGATCACTCAAACACACCAGGTCATGAATTTTACGCTGCTTTAGTTCTATTCAGTTCAGTCAGTTCAGTTGCTCAGTCGTGTCCGACTCTTTGTGACCTCATGAACCGCAGCACACCAGGCCTCCCTGTCCATCACCAACTCCCGGAGTTCACTCAAACTCCCATCCATCGAGTTGGTGATGCCATCCAGCCATCTCATCTTCTGTCGTCCCCTTTTCCTCCTGCCCCCAATCCCTCCCAGCATCAGTCTTTTCCAACGAGTTCTATTAGGTAGTTAGAAAAGGAAAAAGGAGTCCAGAATGGTGGTGGCTAAAAGACAAGCAAGGGAAAAACCCACAAAAATAAAACAAAGGAAGGTCAGAGGACCAGAGTGAGGACCTCGGGAAAAACAAACAGCACTCCTGGCTAGCCTAATTTACACAGGGCAGGCCCAGGGGTTGGAGAAAAAACAAATAAAAAGAGGAGCCAAAACTGGGCTGGGGGCCTCTTCCCTTCAGGTCTTCTGAGTCAGCATGCCTTCTCGGCTTGAGGATGTATTTCCCTTTACTTTCTAAATAAAACTCAGCTGCAACACAGAGCTGTAACACTAGTCCAACCCAGGGCTGTTACACTGATCTGTCCAAGGGCTGTAAAGCTGGGTCTATCTGCTGCTTCAAATTTTTGTTGTGAGGAGACAGAACCCGAGGAAATTACAAACTCCTCCAACAGTGCAATACTTTGCTTTTCTTATTTCTAAAATAATTGAGTGGGCACTGTATAGGCAAGGCCTGGGAAGATTTTAATGCTAGGCCTGTGCTATGTAGTTGATCCCAGAAATTCTTTTCCCAGAATTTTCCTATGGGCCCGATTATAGCTTTTCTTACTCCCTTTAAAAACCATTTCATCGGTAAAGAGTTTCCCAGGCTCCCCCCACAATCGTCCAAGCTCTAGATGCCTTAGAGTACTAGAACTGGGGACAAAGGGAAACACAAGAGTCAGGATTTGCAACTCGGTTTAAAAATAAAAGTCGGGGCAGGGGTCTCTGGCCGTATTGCTGCTCTGTTTAGCCTTTGGCGCGGCCAGCCCTATTTTGCCTTCTCCTTGTGATTGGTTGAACCGACAGAGGTTGTACGTGACAAATAAGCCTTTTTAATCTTTGCTTTCGCTTTCCCTGCCCTCTCCCACCCAGCACCCCAGTTCTCCTCCCGTGGGATCCGCCCTTCTGGGGACGCTGGATTCTCTTATCTCCCCGGCGCGCCCCTGCAGGCGGCGATAGGAGCCGGGACTACAGATCCCGGCATCCCCCACTTCCCGCCCGCCGCCGCCGGGGATCGACCCGGTAGTATCTCTTTTCCAGCAAAGGTTCCCAGTCCCGGCGCCACTTGCCCCCGGGGATTTCGGGGGACTCAGGGGCCGGCCTGCGGGAGGCGGGCACTGCTCGGGGTGCCAGCGCGAGAGCATGGCCATGCATCTGCGCTGGCTGAGCGCGGGTCCCTGCTGGCGCGCGGTGCGGGGCGCTTGCGGGGAGCTGCGCGCCTACGGGGAGCTGCGCGCCTGGGCCCCGCGCTGCGCAACCGGACGCCTGTGCCGCCCCCCTGGTACCACTTGCCGCGAGCAGAGCCGCGGGCTGGGGTATGGCTCCCCGGTGGGAGGCGGCTCCCGGCTGAGGACTCGGCTAGCCGCGGGGCTGGCGGGGCTGGTGGGACTGGCTGCCGCCGCCTTCGGGCACGTGGAGCGGGCGGAGACGGTGCGCAAGAGCTCCGGGGCGCAGAGTGCATCGCCCGGCAGGCCCGAGGAGGAGGACGATGAGCTGGCCCGCCGCTGCCGTTGCTTCATGGCCCCGCCGGTGACCGACCTGCGCGAGTTGCGGAGGAGGCCGGACGACATGAAGACCAAGATGGAGCTGCTGATACTGGAGACCCAGGCCCAGGTGTGCCAGGCGCTGGCACAGGTGGACGGGGGCGCCCGCTTCTCTGTGGACCGGTGGGAGAGGAAGGAAGGTGAGGAGGTCGCCCCGAGCGGGAGGTGGAGATGGGGAAGAGAAGTCAGGTTTTAGTTTGCGGGGAGAAAATGACTCAGAATAAGGAATGGGAGTAGAGAAGGGGTACCTACACAGCGGCTGCCAGGTTAAAAGGTTCACCTTTAAAACGGTTGACACCGACAGGGTCATCAGCCCTCGGCTTCCAAACCTGCTGTCACTCTGGTAGTGGACATTTCAAAAATCTTTGCAATTTTATATGACACTTTTCAAAGAAGTCTTAAGGTCAGTTTTAACCCACAGGCAAGGATGCCCAAGGTTGTAACTGAGCATAACTTTTTCTCTACATTTCATCTCTTTCTCCGGATTCGTTTACCCATTCAGCTTCTCTGGAGATGGAAAGAGAAAGTCCTTACTGTCAGCTAAACTCCTCCTGCTGAGGGTGTTGTGTCATTGTGTCTTTTGCCCAGGTTTCGCAAGAAATGGCTAGCAGTTCAACCAAGTGCACCCATCATATTTCCTGCTGAAAGAGTGTTTACCTCACTTGGCAAAATACTTAAGTATTAAAACCCAGTTCTTATAGACTCATACATTCATGTTATTACCTATACGGTGAAACCCTATATCTTGGTCATAAACTTAAAGGATTTTTGATCCTTCTTACCTGGAAATACTACAGCAACTTCTTATCATCTGGTTTTGGATTGTGATATTGACACATTTATTTTAAATGAAACTGTCTGATTTTCTTAGTGTTTTCCATCTTGTAGCTTTTTTTTTTTTCCTGGCCTTGTCTCCTGGCTTGTGGGACCTTGGTTCCCTGACCAGGGACTGAACCTTGGCCCTCAGCAGTTAACAGTTCAGAGTCCTAACCACTGGACTGCCAGGGAATTCTCTATCTTGTAATCTTTTTAAGTGAAGACTGTTGATTCAGGAGACAACCTGGACTGGCTGTGTGACCTTCCAAAGTTACTTTTTGTGCCTCTGTTTCATCATCTATGAAATGAAATTTTATATGAGGGTTCAGTTCAGTCGCTCAGTCATATCCGACTCTTTGCGACCCCATGAATCGCAGCACGCCAGGCCTCCCTGTCCATCACCAACTCCTGGAGTTCACTAAGACTCACGTCCATCGAGTCAGTGATGCCATCCAGCCATCTCTTCCTCTGTCGTCCCCTTCTCCTCCTGCCCCCAATCCCTCCCAGCATAAGCCTTTTCCAATGAGTCAACTCTTCACATGAGGTGGCCAAAGTACTGGAGTTTCAGCCTTAGCATCATTCCTTCCAAAGAAATCCCAGGGCTGATCTCCTTCAGAATGGACTGGTTGGATTTCCTTGCAGTCCAAGGGACTCTCAAGAGTCTTCTCCAACACCACAACATGAATATATATGAACTGCTGCAGATACTGTTTGATGCTTAGAAGGCACTGAGACAAATTGTTTGGGCCATTTGCTAGTTGTGTGTTTCTGGAGACGGTGTTTTGCTTTCTGGGCCTCAGTTTTCTCATTTGAAATATACAAGGGTTGTACTGGTTCCCATCCAGCTCTAAAAATTCTTAGAAATAAAACAAGCCAAATATGAAGCTTCAGGAAACAATTAATTCTGGTGTCCTAAAAAAACAAACGTACCAGCTACTGGGAGTAAAGCTCATATTGACTCTTTGCAACCCCAGGGACTGTAGCCCTCCAGACTCCTCTGTCCAAGGAATTCTCCAGGCAAGAATACTGGAGTGGATTGCCACTTCCTTCTCCAGGGGATCTTCCCCACAAAGGGATCAAACCTACTTCTCTTATGTTGGCTGCATTGGCAGACGGGTTCTTTACCACTAGCACTACCTGAGAAGCCTTAAAGGTTATATACCTAAACGTTAATGTGTATCTCACTCAGTTTAAGCCTCCAAATCCCTTAAGCATTCAAATAGCTACTGTTTTTTAATTACCTGTAAACAAAATTAAAAGGAAAACAGCACACTGAGAGAAAAACAATGGAAACAATATGGAACTCTTGAAAGTGAAAGTGAAGTCGCTCAGTCATGTCTGACTCTTTGCAACCCCATGGACTGTAGCCTACCAGGCTCCTCAGTCCATGGAATTTTCCAGGCAAGAGTACTGGAATGGGTTGCCATTTCCTTATCCAGGCGATCTTCCTGACCCAGAGATTGAACCCGGGTCTCCTGCATTGCAGGCAGATGCTTTTACTGTCCGAGCCTAGTTCAAATATATTCATTCCAGTTTTTAATCTTAGTGTTCTCACATACCATAACAAATAGATGTCATTCTGAATGGTCTTATTTGAAGAGAAACTATTTCAGTAATTTATTTTAGAGGATGATGTAAGAATGTAGGGGCTTCCTAGGTGGCTCAGTGGTTAAAGAATCTACCTGCTAATGCAGGAGATATGGGTTCCAAGCCCGGGCTGGGAAAATCCCTTAGAAAAGGAAATGGCAACCCACTCCAGTATTCTTGCCTGGAAAATCCCATGAACAGAGAAGCCTGGCGGGCTACAGTCCATGGGGTTGCAAAGAGTCAGACAGGACTTAGCAACTAAACAACAACAAACAATGACATAGAAAAAATGGTGATGTGAAGAGTTTAAATATTTGCTTATAATCAATAGAAAATAGTGCTAAGCTGGTTATCTAATTTTATTGTACTTAACAGTTATAAATATACTGATATTATGGAAGATTTGGAAAGTAGAGAAGGAAAATAACTCCAAGCCCACCATCTTCTTGCAGCAGTAGTTTTCAGCTTTTTACATACCCTTACATTCTCTCCTCATTTTACATTTTTGTTCACAGGAGGTGGCGGCATCAGCTGTGTACTTCAAGATGGGCATGTTTTTGAAAAGGCTGGGGTTAGCATTTCTGTCGTTCATGGAAATCTTTCTGAGGAAGCAGCAAAACAAATGAGAAGCAGAGGAAAACTACTGAAGACAAAAGATGGTAAATCAGACAATCTCAGTTCAGTTCAGTCGCTGAGTCGCGTCCAACTCTTCATGACCCCGTGGACTCCCTGTCCATCGCCAACTCCCAGAGTACTGAAACTCATCTCCATTGAGTCGGTGATGCCATCTAACCATCTCATCCTCTGTCGTCTCCTTCTCCTGCCTTCAATCTTTCCCAGTATCAGGGTCTTTTCAAATGAGTCAACTCTTCACATTAGGTTGTCAAAGTATTGGAGTTTCATCTTCAACATCAGTCCTTCCAATGAACACTCAGGACTGGTCTCCTTTAGGATGGACTGGTTGGATCTCCTTGTAGTCCAAGGGACTCTCAAGAGTCTTCTCCAACACCACAGTTCAAAAGCATCAATTCTTTGGTACTCAGCTTTCTTTATAGTCCAACTCTCACATCCATATATGACTACTGGAAAAACTATAGCCTTGATGAGACAAGCCTTTGTTGGCAAAGTAATGTCTCTGCTTTTTAATATGCAGACAATCTCGGCAGCCTTTAATAGTTCCTGCAAACCTTTTCTCCCCGTAAGTTTTATTTGTAAAAGTAACATTGATTCTGTAAAATTCCATTCAGGTGCATATACCAGATGAGCCTGTTCACAGTTAGTTTTTTTTAATGACAGCCCACTCCAGTATTCTTGCTTGAGGAATTCCATTGACAGAAGAATCTTGCAGGCAACAGTCCATGGGCTTGCAAAGAGTCGGACATGACTGAGCAACTAAGCATACACACAAACATATGTAGGTGTATATATCCACACATCTGCACATAGGCACATGTGCTAAAATGTTAACAGTTGTCTGTTTGTTCGTTTTTTGACCTTGAGGTATGTGGGATCTTAGTTCCCTGATCAGGGATTGAACTGCAGGCTTTTGGCAGTCAGAGTGAGGAGTCATAAGCTCTGTACCACCTGGGGATTCCTCACAATTATTTTTAAAAAATTATGTTTTAAGAGAAATTAAGAAACAACTTTTGAAAATGGATTCAGATAGCATGTTGGAGTTAATTTGTATCAAGCCAGGTGTTCAAGTGCGGTTCTCTGTGTTCCTTTCCAGGTAAATTGCCGTTTTCTGCCATGGGCGTGAGCTCTGTCATTCACCCCAAGAATCCTCATACTCCTACTATTCATTTCAACTACAGATACTTCGAGGTGGAAGAAGCTGACGGTAAGCATCTCAAGCTGCGAAAAGTATTATTGTGCAAAATGAGTATTTTAAAACAAGTTACTAGGCACAACACCTAAAGTCAAGAAAAATTAAGTACAGTCTTAATTGTTTCAGGAGGCACGTGAAGGCTTACTCCTTGGCAGGTGCAATGGATCATATACACTAGACATGAAAAGTGAAAGTGGTGTTGGCTGAACTCCGATGTCCCCATATTTCCTCCAACGCAAGGAATGATGTAATGCACCTGAACTAAAAGTGCACATAAGGTTCTTTGCAAATACTAATTTATTACAAACAAAGGGAAACCGCACGTGCAATGTTAAGTTGCCATTGAGAACTTGCCTTTGGAAATTATTTTCCACATACGTAGCTTTGCCAGTCCCCAGTGCATTATCAGTGGCTTTAAGATGGGGTACAGTTGATCATGCCTCATGATGTAAATATAGTCCAGCCATTAGTTGGGCTATTACCCTGTCCAAGCTCCTGAGCAGTGCATGCCACTGCTGTGCCTGCCCCTGCAGGTGATGGCATTTAAAGCAACGTGTCTAACTTTTCCTTTAGAGCAGCATCCACTTGAATCACGTGTCTTGATTTGGTAGGTAACACCCTGTGGTGGTTTGGTGGTGGATGTGACCTTACCCCAACATACTTGAACCAAGAGGATGCAGTCCATTTTCACAAGACTCTCAAGGAGGCATGTGACCAGCATGGTCCAGATCTCTATACCAAATTTAAAAAGTGGTAGGTAAAGTTATTGAACTTCTCATGATCCCTACATGTTTACCATTCCTTCTATAGCTCCTGAAGGCACTACTGTGTCACTACATACCTTTTGCAGCTTATGAAGGTTGAACTGTTTTCTTTGCCCAGCAGAAGTGAGATACCAGTTTTACATGGCTTTAATGTTAAACCAGATAATTAGTATATAAACTTGAAGGTGATCTATGCCTGAGAATCAGAGACTTTTTAATCCTAAGTTGGGATACAGTAAGTCCCCTACAAATAAACAAGTTCCATTCCAAGAGTGCGTTCATAAGTCCGGTTTGTTCATAAGTCCAACAAAGTTAGCCTAGGTACCCAGGTAATACAGTCGGTCATATAGTATTGTACTGGAATAGATTTATAATGTTTTTCACACAAATAATACATAAATAGACAAACACATACAGGAAATAAAACATTTGTAATCTTACAGTACAGTAACTTGAAAAGTACAGCATAGTGCTTGCTTCTGAGCATCCTGGGCTTGAAGTAAGGATACTGTACACTGTGTAGTTCTGGACTGTAAAGTGCACAGAAGCACATGTACTTGCAGAGGATGTATGCATGTGACAGACCATGGATGGAGGAGCTCCTGTGTACACCAGACACGGGAGCTAACTTAGAAGATTGGGCATGCACAACTGTAGAATCTTTGAAAGTTTGCAGCTTGAAGGTTCATATGTAAGGGACTTACTGTATTAAATTCTCACCCCACATGAGGATTATCATCTCGTTGTTGCCATAGAAATGTGTTAGAGCATGGGAAGAGTTGGAGAACTATTAGGAGAGGTACAGATGTACTGGAGATTTGGGACAAGGAGAACACTGAGATTGGAAACTTTGTGAAAGAAACTCTAATAAAGAAAAGAGTTACCCAGGGTATTTGATAGATATGAAATGGAATCTCTGCATAAGTTATTTAGAATAAGAATAAAGTACTCATCACTGCTTAGAGCTAAATGCCATTCTAGAAAAAGAAGGAACAGAAAGGGTTTGAGGTGGGTTGTTTTTGCTTTGTTTTTAGTGCTAACATTTGTAGAATCTTGCAGTTATTTATGTAAGAATATGGAGTTCAGTTTTAAAATCCTCAGAAAAGATAAGACATTTACATAACCTCTTTTTGATTTGACATTACCACTGAACACTGCACAGCCATGGACACAGAAGTGTAAGAATTGTTTTTTTTGTTACATATTAGCTTCCTTCCAGCAAGAGGATGGGATATTCTCTCTCTCTCTCTTTTTTTTTTTGGTTTCCTTTTATCCCTGTTACTGAAGAACTTTATCTGAGTTGTATTAAGCAAATATCTCAGATACAGGCTAGTTAAAAAGTTTTTAGTGTATTTAGTTAAATCTCTTAATTTCATAATACCATGAAGAGAGATGTGGAATTAATATTTCATTAAAGCTGGCTTTACAGCCTTGCTCTGGCTGTTCTTTAACTCTATTAATAAAACGTATGTGTGAAAAAAAGTCAAGAAGTTACAGTCAAGGTGAATTATACCAGTGCATCAGTTCTGCTGCTGCTGCTGCTGAGTTGTTTCAGTCATGTCCGACTCTGTGCGACCCTATAGACGGCACCCCGCGACCCCATAGACGGCAACCCACCAGGCTCCCCTGTCCCTGGGATTCTCCAGGCAAGAACACTGGAGTGGGATGCCATGTCCCTCTCCAATGCATGAAAGTGCAAAGTGAAAGTGAAGTCACTCAGTCATGTCCGACTCTTAGCGACCCCATGGCCTGCAGCCTACCAGGCTCCTCCATCCATGGGATTTTCCAGGCAAGAGTACTGGAGTGGGGTGCCATTGCCTTCTCCGGTGCATCAGTTCTAGGGATTTGTATCTTCTGCCCCTGTCCCCCACCTTTTTTACAATTTTAAACTATTAAGGCTATTTTTACCATAACCTTTTCAGTAATTTTTAGTTTTTGTTTGTACAATTTTTCCTGTTTACAAAGCCTTATTATATCGAGAGAATGGAAAGAAGTTAACTATTTCCACGAAGTCAGCTGTACCACAGATTTAGCAGTTAGGAAGTGACTTAGGAAATCTGCTCTAGTGGGTCCAGATGGGGAAGACTGTAGAACAAATTGATAGTCTCATGCGCTGGCTCACAGGGCAGCCTTTAACAACATTCTGAGGACTCTTACTCTGTGAATGTTTCCTTCCAGCACCCCTCCCCTGAGTCACGCATACAGTAGAGTCATCACGTTTTATTGCTGAGAGAGACCTTAGAGGTACCTTCCTTTGGTGAATAAGAACTGATTCAGAGAGCTTAGGGGTTAGCACCTGGTCATGAACTTGGTTCGTGTCATTGTTGGTGGAGGGTTCCTGCCTCCTGCAAAAGCAGCAATGCTTCCGAGGGCAGCAGCATCATTTGTTTTAAGAAATACGACTATTAGAGTAGACTCTTTGTTTTTCTTTTCAGTAAAGGTCTTACAACACCACGTTAGATAGACATGTATTCACTTGCCTGCTTGATTTGTAGGTAAAAGTGTAAGCATTTCCTACATTGGTAATAACTGCAGGAAGTCTGTCTAAAACTCTAGTTTCATTTCAGATGTGCACAAAAAGAAAGGGCACTGTGCTGGCATTAGTCAGGGATGGTGCTGTAAGCTGAAATGCTCACACTGATTTCACGTACGTCTCTTTTTTCCTTCTGTGGTCTTGCTGTGTTTTCCAGGTGTGATGATTACTTTTTTATAGCCCATCGTGGGGAGCGGAGGGGCATCGGGGGTATCTTTTTCGATGACCTTGACTCTCCATCCAAGGAGGAGGTGTTTCGCTTTGTGCAGAGCTGTACCCAGGCGATCATTCCTTCTTACGTCCCCCTTGTGAAGAAGCACTGTAATGACTCCTTCACTCCCCAGGAGAAGTTGTGGCAGCAGCTCCGAAGAGGACGGTGAGTGAGCATGAACCCTCTCATGTCGTAAGAGGTGGGAGTCGGAGGGTGGAGTGGAGCAGCTGTAATAACAGTGGCTGATGGTCATCTTGGGCAGTACTTTGTCAGAGCTGTGTTAATGCTCACCCTGATTTCTTTTCATAACTAGATAAATAACAAAATGAATTAAAAAAACACTGTGAAATAGTATTATAAAAAGAACAAAGTTTGTTTAATATGTCTGTACATTAAAGACTCATATTAGGCATATAGTAAGTACTTGTTGAATTTAGTTCAGCTGATTTCTTTTAGTTTGTCTTTGAGTAATACCTTCCAACCGTCTGCCAAGGTAGGAGAATCATTTAATGTTTTCGCTGCTTTGTAAATTCTGAATCATACCTTTTTTTAACTTCAGGTTTTCATGGAAGTCATTATAATGAAAATGATTGTTTTAGAAATTGTTCGTTAGGGAGCTGTAATGATATTCATTTGTTATGGAACTGTTCATACGTGCTGGCCAGTGCGTTAGGCAGTTTGCATCTAATTTTTCATCACAAACCTGTGGAATTGGTATAACTATCATCATTTTACAGATGATAAAACTTAGTCTCAGCGAAATAAGTCCCTTGCCCAAGTTTACACAGCTGGTAAATCAGAGATCCCAGATGGGGAACCAGGTCATTGTGCCTTCAAAACTTGCAGACCTTCTTCCATGTGAATGGTTAAGCAGGTAGTGTTTCCAGCCACGATGCTCACTTTGGCCACCCTGCGCTGAGTTGGTGAGCTCAGTTGGATGGCCCGCATGGGGGCACCTTCAGCTGGGGTGTGATTGTGAGTCTGCTGCAGATTAGCCACTCTTCCAGCTCACAGTGGTTTCTCATTACCACCTTAAATCTCATGTGTTCTACTGGTCCATGCCTACAAAAATGGATTTTCTCATTTATATTAATTCTGTCTTGGGCATATGAAGCTTTGGGAACTTCAGGAGATAAGGCTAATGCCCTGAAAACGTTCACTTAGATACGGTTCCAAGTCGAAAGATAAATGTTTGTTGTTTACACTTTCTTAGAACTGCCTGTGCCTGCCTACTCCCTGTGTATAAAACTTGGGAAAATGAGAATTGATTGTGTTCTTGTCAGACATTTATTAGACGGGCATTTTTTTAAGGACAGGTGTGTTTTTTGGTCCTATGATTTCCCAAATACACCCTTACTCCTTCCTTTCTGTTGACATTTATTGTATGCCCCTATGGCTAGGGCCCATGCTGGGCAGAGATGTTCACAGTTTAGTGGGGAAGACCATCCTAAGAGGGTAAATTAAAACTCCGGAAAAAATTGAAGCAAAAGTAAAACAAAAAAACAAAAAAGAGAAACAATTAATACATAAATAAACCAAACTGTGTGGAAAGTGCAGTGTTCTAGTTTTATGTGAGATTTCTTAGGCAAAGCCAGCAGGGTTTGTGACTACTCAGAAGGTGAAGCCTTTAAAACTTTTTGGACATAGGAATAATGTCTTATTCTGTTTGTTTTATTATTGTTATTAATTGACAGCATATTTTGAGAGTTCTATTTGTGTATATCATTGCATGTTGTGTTTTTTGAATTTGGCAGAAGTGTGGGGTGTTAGGTTAATTTTCTGTGGTGTGGTAGGTGACGGTACTTTCAAAGAGAGGCCCCTTCTACTGTCCTTATCTCTGGGCCTTAAAATGGCAGTCACCTCTGGGACTTAAGATAACCCCAGCTCTTTTTTGCGGTTATGAGCCCTGACGTCACTTTGTTACATGCCGTTCATAACCCATTATCTGTATTACTTTTCCCCACTTTCTGTTGCCCCAAATACAGCTTTCCCCTGTGGTGGTCAGGCTGCTTATCTTTTTGACTTGACAGCCTCTTCTTTGGCGATCTCATTTAGTCTTGTGGTGGCACACTGGTAATGAAACTGCCTGCCAGTGCAGGAGACGCGGGTTGGATCCCTAGGTCAGGAAGATCCCCTGGAGGAGGAAATGGAAACCCGCTCCATTATTCTTGTCTGGGAAATCCCATGGACAGTGAAGTCTGGCAGGCTACAGTCTACGGGGTCGCAAAGTCAGACACGATTGAACACAGGTGCCTGCCTTCAGTTACTTCTGTTCTCTCTCCATACCTTGAACCTCCCGTCTTGGGAGGTGCTTTTCTAGTTTCTTTTTCAGAGAAACTAAACTTCTGTAACTTGTTTTGTTGTATTTTGGGACAGGGAAACAGGATAGATAGATATCAAGGTAGATATCAGTTATATCAAAGGGAGTGGCTGAGGTTCATAGTTTACAGATATCTCAGAGAGGATAAATGTATGGAAAAGATCGGAAGGATCAGATCTAAGCAAAACCTGGTGAAAGTCAGGCTAATACACAAGAAGGAACATTGTTCACTCAATCAGGAAAGCAGCACAAGGATTTGCTCATGAGCACAAGAGGCTCATTTGGGAGCTCCTTACAGGGGTCTGTGAACAAGACGTCAGTACAAATAGAGAATCACAGCCATCCCATAAATATCACGTTTCAGAAAGATAACATCAGGGGTGCAAAAGGAAGTTGAGCGATTGATGTTTTTTTTCCTGTGGTCTTAGGAAGAAATTAAGATTGACTTAAGTTATCTTTTGAAACAGACTAAAGAAGGTATTAGTTGTTAATGCACAAAACTTAATTGGTGATAAATGATGAGAAGTAAAAAGGGATCCATGAATGTAACTTAATTTAAGTTTTCTCAGAGCCCTTGGCAAGTTTCCACAGTGAAGGGTGCTTTCTGAAAATTGAAGCACTGTCAGAATCTAGAGAATTTTTTGTTGTTGTTGTGATTAAATTACAGTAATCAGTGCATTAATGAAAATAATATCTGAGGGAAGTTTGGATCAAGAGAGTAGTTTTTGAAGGAGTTGAGAAATGATTTGAAGGGGGAACTGTTTATTGAAATTTTCAGCTTTATGAGTCACTTTTTGGCTAGTAGAAATGATCTTTTTGAAGTATCTCCAAGAGGTTGGAGAGAAAAGACCCTTTTGTAAAGAATCTTTTGATGTTAAAGGAAATCACAGATTTTTAAGCTAGACAGAGTTTAGATATGACTCTGTGTCTGTTAATGGAAGACTTATATCCTGAACCAGGTTTTAGTTGATGTTAAGGATATTTTTCTAAGAAAATAAAGCTAAGCACTGCAACTCAAATCACTACTACCTTTCATTATGACTTTCGTCATCAATATGCAGCAAGACAGAATTGTATGACTGCTTAACTACTTTAAGGAAAGGAAATATCTGGGATATATTAGTAACTATAGATAGAGTTCTGTTAACTGTTCTTGGCTTTTCAGTTACAAGAACTTTACACTGTCTTAGTTCATGTGAGTTATTAGTAGTGGAATGAAGTCTTCGACTCAAACATCTCAGACACAATGGGAGGCCCAGAGAGAGCTGCTCTATCCTGATAAAGGGTGCCATTTGCTTTTCTTAATTGTTTTTGTCCCTTCAAGTTCTAAGCTTTGTGTTCATCCTGTTTATTTATTGGAAAACATAACCTTATTGTTTTGTAACTGCTCTGTGCTGGGGCTGAATCTATATCCTCTTGTTTGCTAGACAGAATACCCTTTTCTTTACGCCTGTCCGGATGGAGAAAAGTCAGCTGATGAGACTGGTGTTGCCTGTGCCAGTTGCAGCTGATGGGGTGGGGGCGGTGGGAAGATGCCCACAAGCCCCCACACCCCCCCCAGCCCATCTCCCCCCATGAAGTATTT